>CANJKZ010000479.1:0-58519 GCA_947471745.1 Closterium sp. Naga37s-1 | reverse complement strand
GGTCGTCGTGCTCCGCGTGAGCGTCCTCCTCCTGTCCTTGGCACTCACTATATGACTCTGCGTCCTTCCACTGCTCCACAGCGCGTCCCTCTGCCGTCTCCTCCTGCGTCCTCTCTTCCTGACGTTGCTGACCCGCCGTCAGACCTTACTCGTGCTGCCAGTCCTACTGTCGCGCGTCTCCTTGCCACTGTTCTCACTGACCCTACCTTTGAGTCCTCTGCTGCGTCTGCTCTAGTCGCTGAGCTTGTTGACTTTGCTGCCGCCTGTCGTCTAGACTACGCTGATAGCCTTGTTGCTGAGTCTGATTCTGTCTGTCCTCCGTCAGTCGGGGGTGAGTGTGCTCTTGGCACGGACGTCCTTGAGGACAGACAGGAGGAGTTTGAGTGCTTTGCTGCTGCTTTACCTCATCTCGTGTCCATGCTGATTGCCCCTGAGGGAGACCCGGATGCACCAGACATCCCGACCCCACGCTCCTACGCAGAGGCGATGGAGGGTCTCTACTCCTCTCAGTGGCAGACAGCCATGGACGCAAAGATGGCTTCCTGGAAGTCCACAGGCACCTACGTCGACGAGGTTCCCCCACCTGGGGCGAACATCGTCAGTGGCATGTGGATTTTCAGGGTGAAGCGGCCGCCGGGTTCTCCGCCTGTCTTCAAGGCGCGTTACGTTGCACGAGGATTCAGTCAGCGAGAGGGAGTTGACTTCTTCCAGACCTTCTCCCCGACCCCGAAGATGACCACTCTTCGGGTTCTGCTGCACGTCGCTGCTCAGCGTGACTACTAGCTCCACTGCCTTGACTTCGGCACTGCATTCCTACAGGGCACCCTGCACGAGGAGATCTGGCTGCGCCGCCCACCTGGCTTCACTGGGTCGTTCCCTCCTGGTACCCAGTGGAGCCTCCGGCGGCCGGTCTACGGTCTCCGCCAGGCGCCCCGTGAGTGGCACGACACACTGAGGACTACTCTTGCTGCTCTTGGGTTTGCTCCTTCTACTGCTGACCTGTTGCTGTTTCTACGCACCGACACCACTCTGCCGCCGTTCTACGTTCTCGTGTACGTAGACGACTTGGTCTTTGCTACTGCTGACACTGAGGCACTCGCCCACGTGAAGTCGGAGCTGCAGAAGAGACACACGTGCACAGACCTGGGTGAGCTGACAAGCTATCTTGGCTTGCGGATCACCCGGGACAGAGCACAGCGCACCATCACCTTGACTCAGTCACACATGGTGCAGCAGGTCCTTCAGCGCTTCCGCTTCACGTACTCCTCGCCTCAGCCCACTCCTCTGCCTACCGGTCACTCGCTCCCAGCTCTGCCTTCGGATGAGTCCGTAGAGCCGAGTGGCCCGTATCCAGAGCTTGTGGGCTGCCTCATGTACCTGATGACCTGCACTCGACCTGACCTTGCATACCCTCTTAGCATCCTAGCACGCTATGTCGCTCCTGGCCGTCACCGGAAGGAGCACATGGATGCCGCTAAGAGGGTGTTGCGCTACTTGTGCAGTACGTCGGGCATGGGGCTTGTGCTTGGAGGACGGCGCGACGTTGTCCTCACTGGACACTCAGATGCTTCTTGGGCTGACGACCAGGCTACGCAGCGGTCGTCTCAGGGTTACACCTTCAGCCTTGGCTCTGGCTCTGTTTCCTGGCGTTCTACACGCTCTTCCTCTGTTCTCAGCTCCAGTTGTGAGGCTGAGATCTACGCCACAGCCATGGCTGCCCAGGAGCTACGCTGGCTCACCTACCTGCTGACCGACCTCGGAGAGCGGCCTCGTTCTCCTCCAGTGCTGTACGTCGACAACAAGGCAGCCATTGCCTTGTGTCAAGAGCACAGGTTGGAGCACAGAACGAAGCACATTGCTCTGCGCTACTTCCTTGCTCGAGAGCTGCAGCAGCGTGGTCAGCTTCGTCTGCGTTACGTGGCCACTCAGGCCAACACTGCTGATGTGTTCACCAAGGCGCTTCAGCCTTGTGATCATCAGCGTTTCTGTACTGTTCTAGGCCTTGTGCCTACTCTCCCTCACTTGCTCACTTCTTGACTCTGCTTGTACTGTGATCTCTATATATATACCTGCATGCTTTCACTTGCTAGGTTGTGATCACTGTACCTCTTGTTATATTATCAAACTGCATGTGAACTGGTCTTGTGACCGCTTGCTTGTGCTCGGAATTTGTGTGGTATCCTTGAGATCCACCCTGAGCTTGTTTTGCTTTGCTTTGCTTTGACTGGTCTTGTGGCCATCCGGTTGTCCCCCACTTAGCCTATGGGGGTGTGTCAAACATTGTCTGTTTATATTGTCTAGGCTATAGTGGGTTTAGCCATAGGAGGTACAACAAACTTAGGGTTTCACACTTGTACCCCACTTTCTGCTAGTTCAACCATTCCTGTTTCGTTCTTTCTAACACTAGCAACAGTTGGGATACAAATAGGAAACCCTAATTGTGTTGTACTCTCTACAGAGTACCCCACTGCAGACTAGACAGCAAACACATTCTGACATACAGCCCCAATTAGGGTTTGCTATATGTATCCTATCTGCTGCTAGTGCAACCCCCCTTTCTGTTTCTAACTTTCTGCTAGCGTTTCTCGACACATTGATCTTGCAATAGATCGTGCAAAAGCTGTCCTCCACCACACTTAACTCCTCCTTAGTACATTAGAGACTTTTAGAACCTCTTCTAACCATGCCAAAATACGATCCTTTGTAGGATCGATCGCAGGGTCGCCGCCTAGGGGATGCGTCCTTAGGGCGGATTCCTGGCTTCGGGGCATCCGGTGTTCGAGTCATCCCAAATCTTGGGAAGACACGAGCTGCAATGCAGCACCTCGACTCAATGAGCCGACCTTGTTCACGATTTTTCTGTACAAATATTTAGTTGGCTACCCGAAATCATAGCTCTCGTCGTTTTAAGTTGCGATCGTCAAAGCGAACTGGCGACCAATTCCGATTTTGGACGACACAGAAATGTGCAATGCTGCACAAAATAGGAGTGTAATTTTTGTCGCAAATTCAGAAACGTCGCACTATGTTAGCTGCACAAAATGCTGCACAAAATAGGAGTGTACTACGCGATAAAAATACTGGGGAGAAAGTATTTTCGCCCACCATGTACGCTGAAGCTCGCTAACTCCCGAAGCGGAAGACCCGAAGCTCGAGTCGGCAAAATCGCGGCTCTTAAATTTTAAATCGGATGTCCCAAAGCTAGGAATACTCCCTTAGAACTCATCCAACAGTAACACGCTTCCTGAGTTCATGGCAACGCACGCCATCCATTCATAAAGGGTTTTTAGTTGATCCCGCACTGTTACTGAAACTATACGCCAAAAGCGCAACACTTTCGCTTCTGTCGCACTGTTACTGCCCAGTTTTCGCTCACGGCGCAGAGTTAGTGAGATTTCTACGCAGTAATTTTTTCATTGGTCAAAATGTCGACGGACCGACAATTCCGCTTGGATTGACGGCCATCGAACCGTTTGCACCTGAATTTTGGGCAGACAATGTCAGAATGTTGTATTTGTCTAGCCTGCAGTGGGGTACTCTATAGCGAGTACAGCCCAATCTAGGGTTTCCTATATGTACTCAACTGCTTGCTAGTGCAACCTCTCTTTCTTGTTCTAAACTTCTTCTCATAATTTTGACATGGTTTCAGAGCATTTACGCTCTTGGCCTGTGGGCCCACCAACCTGCTTCCGCTGCTACTCGATCTGTCGCACGCCCCGTGGCGTGCGATGTACTTTTCATCCCGCCGCGCGCCGGAGGTGCGCGGCGGTTTACTCTCTGGCGCGCGCCCCGGGGCGCGCGGCCCCTTTTCTTCCTGGCGCGCCGCCCCCGCTGCTCCGTCGCGACGCCCTGGGGAGACGCGCGTGCCCCCTGCCCGTCCGTCGCGGCGCCATGGAGCGACGCGCGCGTCCCCCAACCGTCCCGTCGCGGCGCCCTGGTGTGTCGCGCGCGGCCCCTGCCGTCCCGTCGCGGCGCCCTGGCGAGACGCGCGCGGCCACTGCTGCTCCGTCGCGGCGCCCTAGCCAGGCGCGCGCGGCTCCTGCTGGTCCGTCGCGGCACCCTGGCACGGCGCGCACGGCCCCTGCTACTCCGTCGCGGCGCCCTGGCCAGGCGCGCGCGGCTCCTGCTGGTCCGTCGCGGCGCCCTGGCAAGGCGCGCGCGGCCCCTGCTGGTCTGTCGCGGCGCCCTGGCTAGGCGCTCGTGGCCCCTGCTGTCCCGTCGCCCCCCTCCCCCCCCCCCCCCCCCCCGTGCCGCCCATTGCTCCCGTGCCGCCGTGCGTTCCGCGGTGGTGGGGGGTGTGGGGTGGCGGGCATGGGGGTGAGCGGTGTGGGTGCTACCCTTCCCCTTCTCTTCCTCCTACTTCGTCTCCCACTGCTGCAGCTGCCGCTGAGGGGGGTGGGGGTGTGGGTGTCAAACATTATATGTTTATATAGTGTAGGCTATAGTGGGTTTAGCCATAGGGGGTACAACAAACTTAGGGTTTCCTACTTGTACCCAACTTTCTGCTAGTTCATTCATTTCTCGTTCTCTCTTAGTTTCTCACATGGTATTACGAGCCTAGGTCGTAACCTAGGACCGAACGATGGGCCCACCGTTTTCACATAGTCGCGCCCTAGCGCGCCTCGCCTAGTCGCGCCCTCGAGCGCCCTCCTCTCTCTCTCACTCTAGCGCGCCCTAGCGTGCCTCTCGCGATCGGCCCCGCCTAGCCCGCACGCCCTAGCGTGCCCCGTGCGATCGGCCCCGCTCACCTCGTACGCCCTAGCGTGCGACCCGCGCAGCACCACGCGCGTAGCCTGCCCCGCGCGCCCTTGCGTGCCCCGTGCGGCCTCGCGCGCTCGCTGCCCCGAGCGCCCTTGCGCGCCTCTTTCGGACCGGCCCCGCCCCTTAGCGCGCGCCCTTTCGTGCCCCGTGCGACCGGCCCACACCCACCCGCGCGCCCTTGCGTGCCCCTCGCGTACCGGCCCCGCCCAGCTAGCCCGCCCTTGCGTGCCTCGTGCAACCAGGCCCCGCCCCACTAGCCCGCCCTTGCGTGCCCCGTGCGACCAGGCCCCGCCCTCGCTAGCTCGCCACTTCGTGCCCCGTGCGGACCGGCCCCGCTCTGACCTGCACGCCCTCGCGTGCCCCACCTCGAGTAGCCGCCGCCTAGCCGAGCCGAGCCGCCCCACCGAACCGCGTCACCCGGCTCGAGCCGCGCCGCCCTACCGAACCGCGCCGCCCTACCGAGCCGCGCCGCCCTACCGAGACGCGCCGCCCTACCGAGCCGCGCCACTGCTGCTGTCACTGCTACTGACACTACTGCTGTTACTACTGCTACTACTGCTACTGCTCTTACTGCAACTATGGCTAGCCCTGCTATGCTCGCTTTCGATGCTGAGGGCCGCCCGCTGAAGTTTGACACCTGGCTAGATGACTTGCACCTGTTCCTCCAGCTCACTGCCAAGGAGGATATCTCGCTGTACGATCACGCACTAGGACTTGCTGCTGCCCCTGCTGCTACTGCTGACAGTACTGCCCGCTCCCAGTGGCAGACTCGTGACGCCCACGCTCGCTTCGCTATTCGCAACTCCCTGCCGGTAGATGAGCGCGAGCACTTTGGCCAGCACAAAACTGCGCAGGCACTGTACACTGCTGTAGTTGCACACTACTCCTCACCTGCCTCTGCTGCGCTAGGCCGTCTCTCGCTCCCCTACCTGTTCCCAGACCTGTCCGCTTTCGCCACAGTCGCTGACCTCATCACGCACCTCCGCACTAGTGAGGCCCGCTTCCGTGCCGCTATGCCCGCTGAGTTTCTTGCCACGCACCCCCCCCCGCTCTGGCTCACTCTCTACCACCTGGTCACCCGTCTCCCTGACTCTCTTCGTGCGGTCAGGGACCACTTCCTCGCTCGCTGCCCCACTGAGCTCACCGTTGACCTGCTCGAGAAGGAACTGTTTGCAGCTGAGACTAGCATAGTCGCTGTAGCTGCCTCTCGTGGCGACCCCCGCACCCCTTTCTTCGAGGGGTGTTCCCCTTCCCCCCTTCTCCCCTCTGTCGCCTCTGCTGCTGCTGTCGACCTCGTTGGTACTGAGCAGGTCGGGACTGCGTCCGCTCCGAGCTGGCGCCGCAGCGGCAAGGGCAAAGGGGGCAAGGGAGGTGGAGGTGACGGCGGGGGAGGCGGTGGTGGGGGCGGTGGCGGCAGTGGGGGCGGTGGCGGGGCTGGAGGAGCTAGTGGCAGCGGTGGGGGTGGTGGCGGCAACGGAGGAGGAGGTGGCCGGGGTGGGGGCGGTGGTGGGGGCGGTGGTGGACGCGGCGGCGGCAGGGGCGGTGGTGGTCGAGGTGGTGGCGGCGGCGGTGGTGGTCGTGGAGGCGCTGGCGGACAGCAGACTCCGTCGTCCCAGGAGCTTCGTGAGTGGTACTCTCAGCACGGGGGGGGGGGTGGCCTTAGCTGCACGTACGTCATCCGCACTGGTGACCGCACTGGCCAGACGTGTGGGAGGGCGCATACCGCGCAGCGCTGCTTCTCCCGCCTCGACGACGCTTGGCGCACTCAGTTCCCTGCTGCCACTGAGCTGCCCCGCTGGGCTGATCTGATGAGGAAGAACATTGATATCTATGCTCTTGACTTTGATGCTATTCTCACTGCCATGTATGTGTTGTCTACTAGTGGAGAGGGTGCTCAGTACCAGCGTGTTCCGCCCGACCCGGGCATTAGGACCAGTGAGGCTGCCGCTCTAGGTGCTAGTGCGTCTGTTGCCCTAGGTGCTGGTGAGGCTGCCGCTCCAGGTACTAGCGTGTCTGCTGCCCCAGGTGCTGGTGAGGCTGCTGCACTAGGTGCTAGTGAGTCTCCCCCACCTGGTACTGAGTCTACTGAGGCACTGCACACCTTCACACTGGACTCAGGTGCTTCTCGCTGTTTCTTTCGTGACCGCACTGCCCTTGAGCAGCTTGCTCGGCCAGTGGCTGTCTCCCTCGCTGACCCCTCTGGGGGTCCGGTCATTGCGACCTCCTCCACTGTCCTTCCTTGTCCTGCGGTTCCGTCGGGCACACTGTCAGGTCTCCACCTCCCCTCGTTCTCTACGAACTTGGTGGCGGGTTGTGCGCTCCAGGACGGGGGTGTTCACCAGTTCACCCCTGCCTACGAGCGCGTGACACACTGCACGTGTGCTCGGACGGGCCGTCACCTGGCTACCTTCACTCGGCAGCCGGGGTCGGACCTGTACACACTGACCACTGAGTCTCCTCAGGTAGCTGCGTCTGCGTCTGCGTCAGGTCAGCTGTCGGCCCCCTGCTCGTGTCGCTCTCTAGCGCATGAGACCGTCCTCTGGCACCACCGCCTTGGTCACCCGTCAGTGCAGCGCCTTCGTGGCATGCACAAACGGTACCTTGTCTCTGGTCTTCCCAGGGTTCTACCTCCCCTCCCACCCTCGCCTGCTCCTCCCTGTCTTCCCTGTGTCGAGGGGCGGCAGCGCGCCGCTCCTCACTCCTCCTCGTTTCCCCCGACGACTGCTCCCTTGCAGACACTCCACATGGACGTGTGGGGCCCAGCTTGCGTCCGTGGACAGGGTCAGGAGAGGTACTTCCTGATCGTTGTTGACGACTACTCGCGCTACACCACGGTCTTCCCCTTGCGCACCAAGGGTGAGGTCCCTGATGTTTTGATCCCTTGGATCCGCGCTTCTCGTCTCCAGCTCAGCGAGCGGTTCCACTCGGACTTTCCTGTCCTGCGTCTGCACTCTGACAGAGGTGGTGAGTTCTCCTCCGACCTCTTGGCAGCCTACTGTGCGGAGCACGGCATCCGCCAGTCGTTCACGCTTCCGGCCTCTCCACAGCAGAATGGGGTTGCTGAGCGCCGCATTGGCTTGGTCATGGAGGTCGCTCGTACCTCCTTGATCCATGCGGCTGCCCCCCACTTTCTGTGGCCGTTTGCGGTCCGATACGCTGCGCATCAGCTCAACCTCTGGCCCCGTGTCTCCGTTCCGGAGACTTCGCCGACACTGCGTTGGACGGGAGAGGTTGGCGATGCGTCGCGTTTTCGGGTCTGGGGATCTCGAGCTTTTGTTCGCGATACGTCCGCGGACAAGCTCTCCTCCCGCGCTGTTCCTTGTGTCTTCCTTGGCTTTGTCCCGGACGCGTCTGGTTGGCAGTTTTACCACGCCACCTCGCGCCGTGTCCTGCCCTCTCAGGACGTCACTTTTGACGAGTCGGTGCCCTACTACCGCCTCTTCCCCTACCGCACTGCCCCGCTCCCCCCCCCGCCTCTCTTCCTCGCGCCAGGTGCTGCTGTGGTAGACCCCCTCCCCCCTCAGGGTGCCGCTCCCTCAGGTGTGTCCCAGGTAGACCCGGTTGAGCCTGTTGAGGTAGCTGTCGACTCTCGTCCTGCTAGGGGTGCTGAGCCTGAGCGTGCGGAGCCTGGGGTTGATGAGCCTGGGGGTGCGGAGCCTGGGGTTGCGTAGTCTGGGGGTGCTGAGCCTGGGGGTGCGGAGCCTGCGGGTGCTGAGTCTGGGGGTGCTGAGTCTGGGGGTGCTGAGCCAGAGGGTGCTGCGACTGAGCGTGCTACACCTGGAGGAGCTCTCTCCTCACAGCAGCTACGTGAGTGGTACTTACAGTACTGCAGCCTCAGGAGGGGTGCTTCTGGAGCTAGGAGTGCTGCTGGAGCTGGTGCTTGTGCTTCCCCTCCTAGGCGGGAGCTGCCATCTCCCCAGCGGCTCCGAGAGTGGTACGCTCGGCGCTGCAGTCTCCGGAGTGGCGCTCCTAGTGTCGCGGACTCTGGTGCTTGAGCTGCTGGCGGTGCTGCTGGCGCTGCTGGAGGTGCTGCTGGTGCTGGTGCTGCTGGAGCTGCTGGAGGTGCTGCTGCTGCTGGCGGTGCTGCTGGCGCTGCTGGTGCTGGTGCTGCTGGAGCTGCCGATTAGGCTTCCAGTCCACCCCGGACTCGGGCTGCCGATTAGGCTTCCAGTCCACCCCGGACTCGGGCTGCCGATTAGGCTTCCAGTCCACCCCGGACTCGGGCTGCCGATTAGGCTTCCAGTCCACCCCGGACTCGGGCTGCCGATTAGGCTTCCAGTCCACCCCGGACTCGGGCTGCCGATTAGGCTTCCAGTCCACCCCGGACTCGGGCTGCCGATTAGGCTTCCAGTCCACCCCGGACTCGGGCTGCCGATTAGGCTTCCAGTCCACCCCGGACTCGGGCTGCCGATTAGGCTTCCAGTCCACCCCGGACTCGGGCTGCCGATTAGGCTTCCAGTCCACCCCGGACTCGGGCTGCCGATTAGGCTTCCAGTCCACCCCGGACTCAGGCTGCCGATTAGGCTTCCAGTCCACCCCGGACTCGGGCTGCCGATTAGGCTTCCAGTCCACCCCGGACTCGGGCTGCCGATTAGGCTTCCAGTCCACCCCGGACTCGGGCTGCCGATTAGGCTTCCAGTCCACCCCGGACTCGGGCTGCCGATTAGGCTTCCAGTCCACCCCGGACTCGGGCTGCCGATTAGGCTTCCAGTCCACCCCGGACTCGGGCTGCCGATTAGGCTTCCAGTCCACCCCGGACTCGGGCTGCCGATTAGGCTTCCAGTCCACCCCGGACTCGGGCTGCCGATTAGGCTTCCAGTCCACCCCGGACTCGGGCTGCCGATTAGGCTTCCAGTCCACCCCGGACTCGGGCTGCCGATTAGGCTTCCAGTCCACCCCGGACTCGGGCTGCCGATTAGGCTTCCAGTCCACCCCGGACTCGGGCTGCCGATTAGGCTTCCAGTCCACCCCGGACTCGGGCTGCCGATTAGGCTTCCAGTCCACCCCGGACTCGGGCTGCCGATTAGGCTTCCAGTCCACCCCGGACTCGGGCTGCCGATTAGGCTTCCAGTCCACCCCTGACTCGGGCTGCCGATTAGGCTTCCAGTCCACCCCGGACTCGGGCTGCCGATTAGGCTTCCAGTCCACCCCGGACTCGGGCTGCCGATTAGGCTTCCAGTCCACCCCGGACTCGGGCTGCCGATTAGGCTTCCAGTCCACCCCGGACTCGGGCTGCCGATTAGGCTTCCAGTCCACCCCGGACTCGGGCTGCCGATTAGGCTTCCAGTCCACCCCGGACTCGGGCTGCCGATTAGGCTTCCAGTCCACCCCGGACTCGGGCTGCCGATTAGGCTTCCAGTCCACCCCGGACTCGGGCTGCCGATTAGGCTTCCAGTCCACCCCGGACTCGGGCTGCCGATTAGGCTTCCAGTCCACCCCGGACTCGGGCTGCCGATTAGGCTTCCAGTCCACCCCGGACTCGGGCTGCCGATTAGGCTTCCAGTCCACCCCGGACTCGGGCTGCCGATTAGGCTTCCAGTCCACCCCGGACTCGGGCTGCCGATTAGGCTTCCAGTCCACCCCGGACTCGGGCTGCCGATTAGGCTTCCAGTCCACCCCGGACTCGGGCTGCCGATTAGGCTTCCAGTCCACCCCGGACTCGGGCTGCCGATTAGGCTTCCAGTCCACCCCGGACTCGGGCTGCCGATTAGGCTTCCAGTCCACCCCGGACTCGGGCTGCCGATTAGGCTTCCAGTCCACCCCGGACTCGGGCTGCCGATTAGGCTTCCAGTCCACCCCGGACTCGGGCTGCCGATTAGGCTTCCAGTCCACCCCGGACTCGGGCTGCCGATTAGGCTTCCAGTCCACCCCGGACTCGGGCTGCCGATTAGGCTTCCAGTCCACCCCGGACTCGGGCTGCCGATTAGGCTTCCAGTCCACCCCGGACTCGGGCTGCCGATTAGGCTTCCAGTCCACCCCGGACTCGGGCTGCCGATTAGGCTTCCAGTCCACCCCGGACTCGGGCTGCCGATTAGGCTTCCAGTCCACCCCTGACTCGGGCTGCCGATTAGGCTTCCAGTCCACCCCTGACTCGGGCTGCCGATTAGGCTTCCAGTCCACCCCTGACTCGGGCTGCCGATTAGGCTTCCAGTCCACCCCTGACTCGGGCTGCCGATTAGGCTTCCAGTCCACCCCTGACTCGGGCTGCCGATTAGGCTTCCAGTCCACCCCTGACTCGGGCTGCCGATTAGGCTTCCAGTCCACCCCTGACTCGGGCTGCCGATTAGGCTTCCAGTCCACCCCTGACTCGGGCTGCCGATTAGGCTTCCAGTCCACCCCTGACTCGGGCTGCCGATTAGGCTTCCAGTCCACCCCTGACTCGGGCTGCCGATTAGGCTTCCAGTCCACCCCTGACTCGGGCTGCCGATTAGGCTTCCAGTCCACCCCTGACTCGGGCTGCCGATTAGGCTTCCAGTCCACCCCGGACTCGGGCTGCCGATTAGGCTTCCAGTCCACCCCGGACTCGGGCTGCCGATTAGGCTTCCAGTCCACCCCTGACTCGGGCTGCCGATTAGGCTTCCAGTCCACCCCGGACTCGGGCTGCCGATTAGGCTTCCAGTCCACCCCTGACTCGGGCTGCCGATTAGGCTTCCAGTCCACCCCTGACTCGGGCTGCCGATTAGGCTTCCAGTCCACCCCGGACTCGGGCTGCCGATTAGGCTTCCAGTCCACCCCTGACTCGGGCTGCCGATTAGGCTTCCAGTCCACCCCGGACTCGGGCTGCCGATTAGGCTTCCAGTCCACCCCTGACTCGGGCTGCCGATTAGGCTTCCAGTCCACCCCTGACTCGGGCTGCCGATTAGGCTTCCAGTCCACCCCTGACTCGGGCTGCCGATTAGGCTTCCAGTCCACCCCTGACTCGGGCTGCCGATTAGGCTTCCAGTCCACCCCGGACTCGGGCTGCCGATTAGGCTTCCAGTCCACCCCTGACTCGGGCTGCCGATTAGGCTTCCAGTCCACCCCTGACTCGGGCTGCCGATTAGGCTTCCAGTCCACCCCGGACTCGGGCTGCCGATTAGGCTTCCAGTCCACCCCTGACTCGGGCTGCCGATTAGGCTTCCAGTCCACCCCTGACTCGGGCTGCCGATTAGGCTTCCAGTCCACCCCTGACTCGGGCTGCCGATTAGGCTTCCAGTCCACCCCTGACTCGGGCTGCCGATTAGGCTTCCAGTCCACCCCTGACTCGGGCTGCCGATTAGGCTTCCAGTCCACCCCTGACTCGGGCTGCCGATTAGGCTTCCAGTCCACCCCTGACTCGGGCTGCCGATTAGGCTTCCAGTCCACCCCTGACTCGGGCTGCCGATTAGGCTTCCAGTCCACCCCTGACTCGGGCTGCCGATTAGGCTTCCAGTCCACCCCTGACTCGGGCTGCCGATTAGGCTTCCAGTCCACCCCTGACTCGGGCTGCCGATTAGGCTTCCAGTCCACCCCTGACTCGGGCTGCCGATTAGGCTTCCAGTCCACCCCTGACTCGGGCTGCCGATTAGGCTTCCAGTCCACCCCTGACTCGGGCTGCCGATTAGGCTTCCAGTCCACCCCTGACTCGGGCTGCCGATTAGGCTTCCAGTCCACCCCTGACTCGGGCTGCCGATTAGGCTTCCAGTCCACCCCTGACTCGGGCTGCCGATTAGGCTTCCAGTCCACCCCTGACTCGGGCTGCCGATTAGGCTTCCAGTCCACCCCTGACTCGGGCTGCCGATTAGGCTTCCAGTCCACCCCTGACTCGGGCTGCCGATTAGGCTTCCAGTCCACCCCTGACTCGGGCTGCCGATTAGGCTTCCAGTCCACCCCTGACTCGGGCTGCCGGTTTGGGCTTCCAGTCCACCCCTGACTCGGGCTGCCGATTAGGCTTCCAGTCCACCCCTGACTCGGGCTGCCGATTAGGCTTCCAGTCCACCCCTGACTCGGGCTGCCGATTAGGCTTCCAGTCCACCCCTGACTCGGGCTGCCGATTAGGCTTCCAGTCCACCCCTGACTCGGGCTGCCGATTAGGCTTCCAGTCCACCCCTGACTCGGGCTGCCGATTAGGCTTCCAGTCCACCCCTGACTCGGGCTGCCGATTAGGCTTCCAGTCCACCCCGGACTCGGGCTGCCGATTAGGCTTCCAGTCCACCCCGGACTCGGGCTGCCGATTAGGCTTCCAGTCCACCCCGGACTCGGGCTGCCGATTAGGCTTCCAGTCCACCCCTGACTCGGGCTGCCGATTAGGCTTCCAGTCCACCCCTGACTCGGGCTGCCGATTAGGCTTCCAGTCCACCCCTGACTCGGGCTGCCGATTAGGCTTCCAGTCCACCCCGGACTCGGGCTGCCGATTAGGCTTCCAGTCCACCCCGGACTCGGGCTGCCGATTAGGCTTCCAGTCCACCCCTGACTCGGGCTGCCGATTAGGCTTCCAGTCCACCCCTGACTCGGGCTGCCGATTAGGCTTCCAGTCCACCCCTGACTCGGGCTGCCGATTAGGCTTCCAGTCCACCCCTGACTCGGGCTGCCGATTAGGCTTCCAGTCCACCCCTGACTCGGGCTGCCGATTAGGCTTCCAGTCCACCCCTGACTCGGGCTGCCGATTAGGCTTCCAGTCCACCCCTGACTCGGGCTGCCGATTAGGCTTCCAGTCCACCCCTGACTCGGGCTGCCGATTAGGCTTCCAGTCCACCCCTGACTCGGGCTGCCGATTAGGCTTCCAGTCCACCCCTGACTCGGGCTGCCGATTAGGCTTCCAGTCCACCCCTGACTCGGGCTGCCGATTAGGCTTCCAGTCCACCCCTGACTCGGGCTGCCGATTAGGCTTCCAGTCCACCCCTGACTCGGGCTGCCGATTAGGCTTCCAGTCCACCCCTGACTCGGGCTGCCGATTAGGCTTCCAGTCCACCCCTGACTCGGGCTGCCGATTAGGCTTCCAGTCCACCCCTGACTCGGGCTGCCGATTAGGCTTCCAGTCCACCCCTGACTCGGGCTGCCGGTTTGGGCTTCCAGTCCACCCCTGACTCGGGCTGCCGATTAGGCTTCCAGTCCACCCCTGACTCGGGCTGCCGATTAGGCTTCCAGTCCACCCCTGACTCGGGCTGCCGATTAGGCTTCCAGTCCACCCCTGACTCGGGCTGCCGATTAGGCTTCCAGTCCACCCCTGACTCGGGCTGCCGATTAGGCTTCCAGTCCACCCCTGACTCGGGCTGCCGATTAGGCTTCCAGTCCACCCCTGACTCGGGCTGCCGATTAGGCTTCCAGTCCACCCCGGACTCGGGCTGCCGATTAGGCTTCCAGTCCACCCCGGACTCGGGCTGCCGATTAGGCTTCCAGTCCACCCCGGACTCGGGCTGCCGATTAGGCTTCCAGTCCACCCCTGACTCGGGCTGCCGATTAGGCTTCCAGTCCACCCCTGACTCGGGCTGCCGATTAGGCTTCCAGTCCACCCCTGACTCGGGCTGCCGATTAGGCTTCCAGTCCACCCCGGACTCGGGCTGCCGATTAGGCTTCCAGTCCACCCCGGACTCGGGCTGCCGATTAGGCTTCCAGTCCACCCCTGACTCGGGCTGCCGATTAGGCTTCCAGTCCACCCCTGACTCGGGCTGCCGATTAGGCTTCCAGTCCACCCCTGACTCGGGCTGCCGATTAGGCTTCCAGTCCACCCCTGACTCGGGCTGCCGATTAGGCTTCCAGTCCACCCCTGACTCGGGCTGCCGATTAGGCTTCCAGTCCACCCCTGACTCGGGCTGCCGATTAGTCATCGAGCGCTACCTAAATTTGATCCCGCTCAGAAAATCGTTATCGTCAGTCTTCAGTAATCTTCAAGGCTGAGGCACTTGAAGAATCAAGATGGCAATCTCCAGGGTGGAAACTGAAAGGTTTTGATGGACTCGCAACCGCACTGCGTCCCATCCTAGTCCTTTTAAACCTTACAGAGCCGCGTCGAACTCCGTGGAATCCGCGATTCGGTAGATTCCACTTCTATCGCCTCCGTGTTTCTCGTCCCCTGGATGATGCCGTCTGGTTGCTTCTCCTCTTCTGACGAGACGAGCCCTTTCCCGCCAATTCTCAACCAATCGGACGCGTCATCGATGTTTCTTCAAAAATGTAGAGTGGAAAGAAACTGTTACTCGCTAATTAAGGCGGCGTTACCAGCATAAGTTAGACCTTCTGTAGACAACGGAGGGCACCTACCGTATTACGAATGGTAAATAAATATATGCAAAAATAACTATCAGAAGTTTACTACGAGGTCAATAGAAACCTGCCAGCTAGAAAGATTCCATTAGGTGAAATATCTAACCTAGTGAGGAACGTCCCAGGCCCTAAATCGATCTCCTCTACCTCTTCCACACAAGAGCTAGCCCCTACCGTGTCATCTCCCCTATCGCTTTCTCGCTTCCCCTTATGCCCTTTATCCCTGCTTTGACCCCCACGCCGACCATTTCCGCCTCTACCCTTCCCTTGCTTCTTACCTATATCGTCCCTCGCACATGCAACCAGGCACTCACTACCGAATTTGCTTACAGAGAGTCGCCGGCCATCCTCACTAACTGCAAGGCGCACAGCGACAGGCAAAGGACCCCTATATGACTCCTCTTCTGCCATATCTCCTATACCGCCCTCCTCTATAGTCACATCCGCACGAGCCCCTCGTCCGGATAAACTCCCTTCCGGAAGAAGTGCATCCGATCTTAATGATAACACTTTATTTGACTGTAGAGACGTGAGTGTACTGTTATCGGAAGTTTCAGCATCCAGTGCTACGCCGGCCGGAGTTCCCAAGGCTTCCCGTGATGCAGCACCCAGCAACCGCTTGGACAGGGACAGCCAACCACCCCCAGGGCCAGAAACACCCTGCCCTTCTCCGCTCAGCTGCTGCTGTCGATGTCCGTGCTGCTGCTGCTCCCTCCTCTTCCTCTGACCTGGAAGCCGGAGGGTTTCTCTGGACCAGAACTCGCGAGGAGGTACAAGGGAGATGGGGGGTGTTGAGGGGGAATTAGGGGTGTCAAGGACTTGCGAGACCAGTCCCTGCCCTTGCTGCTGCTGCCTTTGTTGCTGCTGTGCCTGATGCTCTGTTGAACCTGCCCCATGCTGCTGCTGCTGCTGCTGCTGCTGTCTGTGTCGTCTCCCAAGGCCCAGGCTTGGTGAGGAGGGGAAGAGCACCGAGTTAGCAAAGAAAGGCGTGCCAGGGGCCCTCCAGGAGTAGGGGGATAGTGCTGCTGGTGTCGCAGCAGCAGCAGGAGATTCAGCAGAGGTTGGCAGAGTGTGGTTGTGAGCGGTGGGAAGGTTTGCCGCTGGGTTGTTGGGGTGGGGGATGCGGAGGGGACGGAGGCGACGGGCTAGAGAGGTAGAGAGGCGAGAGGAGCGGGGAGAGGGAGGAGGGGAGGAGGAGGGAGAGGAGGAGAGGGAGGGTGAGTGAGGAAGCGAGGGTGAGGGAAGGTTAGAGGATGGTGTAGTGGTATCCGAGGTTTGAGGGGAGGAGTGAGAAGGGAACAGAAAGGACGGCTTCAGGAGCTGCAGCCGCCCGACAGTATCCAGCACTGGCTGAGGGAATCTGATCTGGGCGGCAGAGAATCTCAACAGTGACAGTGGGTTGGGCGGCAGGAGGGGAATGGGGAGGGGAGGGAGGTCTAGGGAGGGCTGGGAGGAGGAAGTGGGGGAGGAGGTGAAAGGGGAGGAATAGCGGACGGATAGGCGGGGGGAGGAGAATTGGGGGGAGTAGTAGGGGGAGTGGTGGTGGGGGGAGGAGTGGGGGGGACTAAGGCGAGCTGTGGGGGTGAATCGGGGGGTGAATCGGGGAGAGGGGGTGAATCGCGGAGAAGGGGTGAAGCGGGGGGAACCGCGAGTGTGGGGAGAATTGAGGGTGTGTGCATACGAGGTTCGAAGGGGGTTAAGAACGCTATGCTTTGGAGAGGAGGAAAGGGTGGTGGAGTGTGGAGGGTTGGGGGGAGATGACGAGGACGAGGAGGGATGGTACGGCGAAAGGGTAGATTGGCTGTTGGAACTGTTGGGCGGCAGACTGGAGATCAGATTTTGTTTTTGTTCTTGATTTTGGCTGAATCTCGGATCCTGATTGGCTGCTACGAACTCCAAGAATCCGTCACCAAGTGACACGTGGAGGGCTGGGATTGGCTGGCGGTCGTCCAATGAGAAGACAGAGCGGAGGAGAGGGAAGAGGAGAGGGCTCCTTAGGCTGCAGGGGGGACGGGGGGAAGAGGGGGAGGGAGGGGGAGGGGGGGAAAGAGGGGAGGGGGATGGGGAAAAGGTGAGCGAAGGGGAGAGGGGGGAAGATGGAGTGAGGTGAGGGCGTGAGAGTCGGGGGAGAGAGAAGAGGAGAGCTCTTGAGATGGCAAGCGGGGAGGGGAAGGAGAAAGGGGGGAGGGGGTTGTGGAAAGGAGGAAAAAGGGGAGGAAGGGGTAGAGAAAGGGGAGAGATGGGGGTGAAGAGGGATGGAGGGGGGGGAGAGGGGGGGAGCGAGAGAGTATGGAACAAGATGGGGGAGTGGGCTTGAGAATTTGGGGAATGGGGGAAATGAGAAGCACAAGTGGCTTGACGGGCCAGGATTGGCTGGTAGCCGACCAATGGAAAGAAAGCTAGATTGGAGGGGCGGGAAGAGAAGAAAAGAGGGCTCCTGAGATTGGTAGGGCAAGGCTGGGGAAGGGCATGGGGAAGATACCGGGAAAGTGCAACAAAGTGGACATGCGCGTGTACTTTTTATGTCCTGCAACTGTGAAACCTGCTTTTGTTTGATGCGCCTTGAAAATCGTCAACTGTGTTTGATGCTGCGAAACCTGCATTTGTTTTTTGAGGCGCCTTTAAAAACATATTTTTATATCCTACAACAGATGCTGTGAAAGCTGTGTTTGTTAATTCCAGACAGGTTCCGCTCTGTATTTGCTTTGCTTTTTAGTTACTTTGTTAAAGTGGTCAGAGCTCACCGAGGGCTATGGGCTAGGTCTCATGGAATTAAGATCTGATTTGGCACTTCGAATGGCCCGCCATCCGATAACTTCAAGACACCGACTCACCTCCTGTTGAACATTGAAAGGACTCACCTCCTATTGAGGCCTAGCCCATACTGACTCACCTCCTGTTGAAATCTTCGGGGCTCATGGATAGAAAGGCGCGCACCGGAAAGTGCGAGTCGGTGAAACTGAAGGGGGAAGGGAAAGGGGGGATTAGAGGGGAGGAAATAGGGGGGAGTGAGGAGGAGGAGAAATTCAAGAGGAGAGGGCGGTTGCAGGGCAGGAGGGTAAGGGGAGGAGGGTATGGGGAGGAGGGTAAGGGGAGGAGGGTAAAGGGAGGAGGGTAAGGGGAGGAGGGTATGGGGAGGAGGGTAAGGGGAGGAGGGTATGGGGAGGGAATGGGGAGGGAATGGGGAGGGAATGGGGAGGGAATGGGGAGGGAATGGGGAGGGAATGGGGAGGGAATGGGGAGGGAATGGGGAGGGAATGGGGAGGGAATGGGGAGGGAATGGGGAGGGAATGGGGAGGGAATGGGGAGGGAATGGGGAGGGAATGGGGAGGGAATGGGGAGGGAATGGGGAGGGAATGGGGAGGGAATGGGGAGGGAATGGGGAGGGAATGGGGAGGGAATGGGGAGGAAGAATCGGCCAGGGGAGTGAGGTGAGGAGAGAAAAGCGCACAATGGAGGGGAGGAAGGAAAGGGTAAGGAAGGGAGGCGGTATCGGGGCGCACAATGAAAAGCACACAAGAAGCGCACAACGGAGAATATCTGAAACTGACATGAGGGGAGGAGAGAAAGGGTTCGGAAGGGAGGCGGTATGCGGAGTGAGGATGGGGAGGGAGAGGAGGGAAGGGGAGTGGAGTAGTATAGGGCAGGAGCAGGGAGGCAATGAGAGGGGAGGGTAGGGAATTGGAGGTTAGGGGAGTTTATGGGAGAATGGAGGGGAGGGGGGAGAGAGTAGGAGAGGGGAGGGGAGGGGAGAGGAGGGGAGGGGAAGGGAGTGCAGGGAGGGCAGGGAGGGAAGGGAGGGAAGGGAGGGAAGGGAGGGGGAAGGGAGGGGAGGGAGGGGGAAGGGTGGGGGAAGGGAGGGAAGGGGGGGAAGGGAGGGAAGGGAGGGAAGGGAGGGAAGGGAGGGGAAGAGAGGGACGGGGGGGAAGGGAGGGAAGGGAGGGACGGGAGGGACGGGAGGGAAGGGAGGGACGGGAGGGAAGGGAGGGCATGAGGGAGGGCATGAGGGAGGGCATGAGGGAGGGCATGAGGGAGGGCATGAGGGAGGGCATGAGGGAGGGCATGAGGGAGGGCATGAGGGACGAGGGGAAGGGAAGGGAGGAAGCAGCTAAGGGTGCATCGGCATTGGAGAAACCCTTATACACTGGTGACAGCCGTTTGTGTGTGTGTGTGCGTGCGAGTGTGTGTGTGTGTGTGTGTGTGTGTGTGCGCGCGCGCGCGCGTGTGTGTGTGTGTGTGTGTGCGTGCGTATGTGAGTGTGTATGAGTGAGTGAGTCACTCACTCTCCCTCACCTGGGAGTGAGTCCCCAATTTTTGCCAAAGCGGACAGAAGAAGCAGCCATATCCACGTCAGAAACGGACAAACCCTTGTACTCTGCCGCCCGGGCCGACACCGACACGCCGGCCAGCCGGCCGGATAGCAGGTCTTGTCCTGTAGCGGCCACCTTGATCCTCAGATCGCCACACGAGTCAAGCTGAAGGGCGGGAAAACAAAAGTGGCGGGAAAACAAAAGGAGCAGGAAATCGAGAAAGCTGGTTGGCATCAAGCCAAGTTTGCAGGATACATAGCATCAAGCCATGAGGATAGTTAGTTAGTTTTGTTTTATTGTTTGTTTGTTTGTTTGCTTTTTCAGTCCTTTGGCATTTCAGTGGTGATGGAGGTGCGGTGCATTGCGAGGGATTGCGATTAGGAGGAGGGGAGGCGAGGAGATGGGAAAGAAGGAAAGAAGATGAAAGGAGGAGGTCAGAGGAGAGGAGAGGAAGGGAACGGAGAGGAGGTCACTAAAATCCATCCTGGAACGTAGCTAAAAATTCACCTGAAAATCCACCTGAGGGCTAGGGGGCTGACCTGGGACCGTAGAAAAGAGTGAACGGCCTGAGTCAGCAAGGCCGACACCAACCCGGAAGCTTCTTCCTCTCCTTCCTCCTGAAGCGCATCAGTAGCTGCTGCTGCCGCCACGCCACCACCACTACTCTTGCTGCTGCTGCCGTTTCTGCTGCCGCTTTTGCAGTTGTTGCCGCTGCTGCTAGTGCCCCTGCTGTTGCCGTTACTGCTGCTGCTGCCGCCGCTGCTGGTTCTGTTGAGACCTCCTGAGGCCGCCCTGCCGCCCACCTGCGCTCCGAACTGCTCCTCCGCGATTTGCAGCGCCGCCCAGGGGTCAAGCAGGGAGCGGGGGGGTAACAAAATTAATGTTTTTCCGTACATGTATATTGAATTAGCTGGTATGTAATGGCGTTAATTACGTGTCATTAAATATACATGTAACGTAGGATATATCCTTAATAGCGGTAGGGGTAACTCCCTCTAACACTCGGGTATATTTTTCGTGTTTCGGATTACCCTTTCCAAGTAACGCACGTCCCACTAGGGTTTGCTGATTTGACCCGCGAAGCGTCCGCCACCTGCGCCAACATTACAAATGATTTAGCATTACAATTCGTTCAAAAAGAGTTCGTGCGAAGCAAACAATTGCGTAGAAATTGGACAAAATGCAATCATTGCACTGAGTGACGTCAGAAAATGCAGCATCGAGAGCCAACCATTCCGATTCCAATTTGCGTAGCCCTAAATTGCATCTATTTCGGACCTTTTGTGCCAATTTGAATCGAATCTTGAAAAGCGTGTGAAGTTACGAGTCACATTGTTTAACCTGAGAAACGTGTACGCAACCTGGCATGCACCTGAATAGCGTTCCTAGGCTAAGTTGCATGCACCTGAAAATGGCCGGTGGGGTGGTTGTGAGGTCGAGCAATGCACGTCTGTGCTGACTGGTAGGGCCGACGGACGGATGGAAGTCCAGAGAGTTCCTTCAGGTGAATGTGACCCGTTAGATCATCATCAAAAGCACATTTGATCACCGAGAGTGTTTTGCGTTTTGCAAAACATCCGCGCTTTGAGATGGGCAGCCTGACAGAATCATCCGAAACGCTTGCGACAGGCTGAATTGATTGGCGGCTGACAGGAGACGTGGGCTGGTTCTGATGAAGTGGACTGCCAGCAGGCGATGAGCCAATCAACTGAAAGGAATCGTCGAAACGGGTTACGGGGCCAATCGTGCGGCACAACTGGGACGAAATCTCGATAGCTCGACGTACCCGCTATGTGCTCACTGATCACGTCAACGCAATACCTTACAAGTGATGAAGGCGAACCACATAGCCTCACCACTTAAACAAGTCAATATGAATGAACACACAAGAGCACTGCCATTTCAGCCCCGCTTCCTCTTCCCCTGGCGACGGCCTCCTTTACCCTTCTTTCCTTTTGAAACATTCTCACTATTCTCTACATTTGATTTTGTACTGTCATTACCCCTGGCATTCTCGGCTCCACCTGTCGTGCTAGCCGCCGCAACTGTCTTCACGGCCAATCGTGGCTTTGTGTCGAGCATCGAGCGCGGAAGAATGGAGACGGCACAGAAAGGAGGGCCTCGTGCGAGGGGAACAATCTCAACCACGACTGCAAACTGTGGGTAAAAAAAAAAAAAAAAAAAAAAAAAAAAAAAAAAAGACAGCAACAAGAACAAGTGAAAGATAGGAACACTTTGGTGGTTGGTGAGTTGTGGGTCCCAGCCCAGTTAAGGAGCGGGAAACGTGTAAACATGGCAGACAAGGAAGCATAAATATGCTTTGAGAATGAGACCAGAGCCTCAGAAACGGAGAGCCCCAGAAAAGGGCACTTAACTACTCAAGACACTCGACAGTTGGGCAAAGTAATCAACACTCCATCTATGACTGTATACATCTTACCTCTGGGTTAGTCAAGTTAGCCGCAGCACCTCGCTCCCCAGAAGCTTCCTTCACCGCATCAGCCACTGTCCTGATAACAACATCACGACTCAACTCAACATCCTCCTCCCCTTCCCCCCTCTCCTCCTCCTCCTCTCCCTCATTTCCCTCTCTCTGTCTCTCTGCCTTATCCTTTTCTTTCTTGGCAGTTTCTTTGGCTGCAGCGCCTGAATCCTCTGCTCCTCGTTTCTTGAAAGCCACTGCGAACTGGCGAGGGAAGGGAGGGGGGAAGGGACAAGCGCGGTGAGCTGCTTTTCCTTGTTCCTTGCTGCTTCTCTCCCCACCTGCAGCGCCTGGATCCTCTGCTCCTCGCCTCTTGAAAGCCACTGCAAACTGGGGAGACAAAGAATCTACTGTGTGAGCCCACTCTGACAGTTGAAGGGTAACTCTGACACAGTCTTTGGAGCTCTTTGACAGAGTTACCCTTCAACTGTCAAGAGTAGGCTCACACAGCAAAATCTTTGTTTCAGTTAAGTCGGCGAAATTTAATGGGCAAATCAACGGAGTTACCATTCCGCGTAAGAACTTTGTAAAAGGTTGTCATTCATGTCTGAAACAATACCTGCACAGGAGGTAGAAGCTGCTGTGCTGCTGCTGGGGGTTCTGCTGCTTCTAGGGGTTCTGCTTCTGCCTCAGAACCATTCAAGCGTGGGTCCTCCACTCCCACTTCTGCTTCGCCTGCTGCTGCTGTTGTTGCTGCTGTTGTTGCTGCTGCTGCTGCTGCTGCCGGTGGTGGTGGTGACGCTCCTGCTGGTGCTGCTGGTGAGTCTGCTGCGAAGTGATTGGCCAGCAGTCGCTGCACGGTGGCTGACAGGTGGCGCTTCGTGGTTGGGCACGTGGCCTGCACAGGGCAGATGCGCTGGCACCACCTGATTGGAGCAACAAAGAAGGAGAGGGGAGGGGGGGAGGGGGGGTTAGTAGTGGGGACAGACAATTCAGAGAAAAGCAAGAAAGTGGGCGGCAAAGGCAGATAGACACGTGGCTTGCACAGGGAAGATGCGCTGGCACCACCTGATTGGAGGACAGACGGGGGGTTGGGGTGGAGAGTGGGTGTGGGGCGGGTGAGCGACTGTGTGACGGGTAGATGAGAGGGTAGGAAGAGAACAGTGGGAAGAAGGGAGTGAGGGAGATGGAAGGAGTGAGAGAGGGAAATTAGCACTGGTAAATGAATGGGGTCGCGACAATATTGAAGGAGAAACAGCAAGAGATGAAGGAGGGGGACGGAGGGAGTTAGAGAGGGTGAAAAACGGGAGATCAAGGAGGGAAAGAGGGAGAAGAGAATGAAGGAAGGTAGGCAGGGAGGGAGGGAGGGATTGAGGGAGGGAGGTAGGGAGGGAGGGGGGAAGGGAGGGATTGAGGGAGGGAGGTAGGTAGGTAGGTAGGTAGGTAGGTAGGTAGGGAGGGAGGGAGGGAGGGAGGGAGGGAGGGAGGGAGGGAGGGAGGGAGGGAGGGAGGGAAAAGGCAGGGGAGGCAGGGGACGAACGGGGTGGAGTGCGGTAGGGTGCGGTGGAGTGCGGTGGAGTGCGGTGGAGTGCGGTGGAGTGCGGTGGAGTGGAGTGCAGTGGTTGCAACACTCACTTGAGGCCGCTCCTCTTCTTCTCGTTGATGTCCTTCAGAATCTGCCCGACAACATCCACAGGGCACGGCACCTCGTTGCCCGGCACACATTTTTCCTTCTCGGGCAGCGCCAGAAAAGTTATCCCCATGCTACCCAGCTTGATCGCCCCTAGCCCGGCTTTAAGAGCATCTTCCGCTGCACTCGCATCCTGCTCTGCCTTGCTAACCTTCACTGCCTTATCCTCCCCTGCCTTAGTGACTTTCTTTTCGCAGTCCTCTTCCTCTGCCTGACATGGTGCCTTATCCTCCTTCTCCTTTGCACCATCCTCCTCCTCTCCCACTCTGCTCCCCTCTGGATTACCTCTCTCCCTCGTTCCCCCCTCCCCTTTCCCCTCCTCCCCCTCCTCTATCCTCTTCTCTTCCCCCTCCTCTTTCCCATCCTCTCCCCCCTCCTCTCCTCTCTCCTCTAACTCCTCTCCCTTCTCTACTCTCTGCCGCTTGGCCGCAGCACTCCCGTCAAGCCCCACAACCGAATCACCTCCCCTTTTCCCCTCCTCCACTGGCCCTGGTTCGTCCCCTTCAGTCACACTCGCACACACCGCAGGGAGATACTGGCACGGGGGAGATGGGAGGGTAGGTCGAAGGGAATAGCAGGGGAGGGACAGCGAGGGGGAGAAAGGAAAGGGAAACTCTTCAGTCACAGTCACACTCGCACGCACTGCAGGCAGATACTGGCACGGGGGAGAGGGGAGGAGGGGGAAATACGGAGTGAATGGACGGATGTTGTAGTTGAGTCAAGCATCACTCTTGCACAATCACACTCGCATACAGTGGGAGGGAAGCTGGGGAGAAGTGGCAGAAGGAGCAGCGGGTGAGGCAAGATACCGGCCTGAATATCTGAAAGATCGTATTTCCAGCAGAAGCGAGCACAAAAGAGCGCGAGAGAGGAATTGTGGAAGGGAGGACGTAAGGGGAAAGAGGGGGTAGCAGCCAAGACAAAGGGAATTGAAAGAGGTAGCAGAGGGTGGAGCCACAGAGGCGATACACCACAAATTTGAGCGGCCTTTCAGAGCAGAACAACTCAACAAATCAGTCAAGAATGTTTAAGAATCTAAACAGCAGATGCAGTGCAGCAATTATACCGTTCAGGAACCCTTGAAAAAGAATACCTTAGGGAGGATAGAAAGTGCTTCTGACGTGGCGCTCTTCTCTCGGCCTGAACACACGCCCAGCACACGCCAGGCATGCACCAAATACACGCCCGCCGTACAACAGACAGACGTCAGGCATGCGACAGACACACGCCAGGCATGCATACATCAAGCCCATGAGCATGGACAGCAAGAGCATACTCCATACAAGAAACGCTGGATTCGCATCAGTGCCGTACACGCTTGAGATCGACGCAAGCATGCAATAAAGAAAGGCAGACGATATAGCTTGCGAGGATTCTTTGGATATGTCAAAAAATAACTTTTTAGGCGATCATGGCTTCTAAGGGATAGGGCGAGCACGTACGGAAGGCACACGTGATCAGAAACCCTTGAATTCCGCCGCCATTTCCGGATCGCAGCAGCTCCTCCCGCCGGTAATCAAATCGCGCCATCTTCAGCACTCCCGCGTGTCGATCCCATGGCGCCACCTCCCAATCGCTCTTGACCGTTGGATCCTGACAGACTTCCTCCGCCGCTTTCGACGCGGAATCCTCCGCGGCAGCTGGCGCAGCAGATGCCATGGAGTTCGCTTGCTGATTCCGAAAGGGCGCCGGCTTTGGAAACTCAAGGATGGCTGCGCGGTGCGAGAAATGAAGGACTAGTGGGAAGTGGAGGGAAGGCCCGGAAGGGTATGGAAGGGTATGTGGTGACGGCGGCAATCTCAAGGGAAAAAAAAGGCTCATTCGCGATTGTAGGTGTTCCTAAATATGCAACCCTGTATCTGAACCGATATAAGTATCCTTCACAAATATTTGACGAAACCAAACGCATTGTTCTCGATGATCGAAGAACAAAGTTTCAACTGAACGTGCAACAATAACACTCTACCAAATCAGATAGAAGTTTTGATGCTACGTTACTCCTTTTTCAACGAGATACAGCTAGGAGCTAGGTTGACGCAACCTACTACCGGTAACCTCCTATTCCCCGAAGTTAATACCATCAAGAACAGAGTTCGGACTACACCCCAAAACACCATCCTCCATAGCTTGATCCACTGACCCATCCTTGGTCAATAACGATAGGCGAGATGCACCACCAACACCACCCTCATTCTTCATGCAATGTGCCACATGAACCGGGGAAGACGGAGCAGAAAATATCATAAACCTGCCCCTGCGCTTTGACTGGCTGGCCTTCACCTCGGTCAACGAGCACTGACCTGGGAATGCACCAGGGGCTGAGAAGGAAACACCTGAAGGGTCTGAAAGGAAAGCTACAGGGTTTGATGGTGACTGTAAAGGTGTTGGTGACTGTAAAGGTGTTGACGAGGAAGGTGGTGCCATTCTTGTGCAATTGCTGCTACTACTGCTTCTGCTGCTGCTACTGCTGCTGCTGCCTTCCCTGCTGAAGCTGGTGGTTTCTCTAATTCCATTGCCTTCTCTGCTGCTGCCTCCTCTGCTGCTGCCTTCTCTGCTGCTTCCTTCTCTTCTATTGGCACCATCAAGGTTACTGACAGTGCTGCAGCTGGAGGTTGCTTGTGCAGCTGCCCCCTTGCTGTGTTGCTGCTGCTGCTGCTGCTGCTGCTGTTGCTGCTGCTGCTGGTTGTCGTGGTGGTGCGGCTGGTGGTGGCGGTGTTGCTGTTGCTCTTGATGCTGATGCTGGTGAGGGTGCTTCTCGTGCTGATGCTGCTGTTGTTGCTTGTCAGAATGCTGCTGCAGCTGGTGATGTTGCTGGTGCTGATGATGGAGATGGTGCAGGTGCTGATGGTGATGGCGACGGTGGTGATGCTGCTGATGCTCTTTCTGATTCGCCTGCCCCTGCTCCCGGTGCTGCCTCTGGTATAAAGGCTGCAGCATCTGTTGCTGCTGATGCTGATGCTGATGCTGCTTATTCAGGCATTCCCCGTCCACCTGTTTAAACCATGGATGATGCACGATACGGCTCGATCCAATCCGTCGGTTGGGATCCACATCCAGCATCCGACGGATGAGATCCTTCGCCTCGAGCGAGATCAACGGCCAGTGACTGCCCGTCTCCAAATCCACCTCTCCCCTGCAAACCGCAGCAAACACCGCATTCTGGTTTTTACCGAAAAACGGTAGTGTACCAGAAAGGCAAGTGTACATTATCACACCTAAACTCCACACGTCCACCTCAGGTCCATACTCCCTCCCTCTGACAGTCTCAGGGGCCATGTAGAATGGGCTCCCCACCAACCCATGCAGCCTGCATCCTCGTTTTAAGACTCTCGCCAACCCGAAATCAGCGATTTTGACTGTAAGACAACTTGCTGATAATGAGGCTGCTGATAACGGGGATGGGGACAGGTCTGCAGGTGAAGTTCTTTCAGAGTTTACGCTGGAGCAGTGCATAGTGGAGAGGTTGCTGTCGGGGTAACGGGATGTGCTTGTAAGGAGGATGTTCTCGGGCTTCAAATCGCGGTGCACCACTCCCATCTCGTGCATTGTTGCGACAGCTGTTGCGAGTTGCCTGCAAGAATGGGCATGGGGGGATGCAGGAGAAGGGAAGGGATGCCAGGGAGGGGGGCAGAGGGAGAGGAAGGGGGGAAGAAAAACAAGGGGAAGGAGAGGGAAGTAGGAGCAAGGGACCAAAGCCCATGACTTGGGGGTTTTGAGGAGGAGGAGGGGGGGGAGAGGGGAAGGAGGAAAAGGGAAAGGAGGAGAGAGGGAATTTGGGAAGCGCTGTGGAGGAAAAAGATACACTGAACTGATAGTAGGAAACTTATCTTTAAAGGTTACCGACACACCTCATTATGGCAGCAGTTTGTCGTTCGTCGAGCCTCTCATGTCGCGCCACGTGTTCAAACAAATCTCCCCCCTCACAGTGCTCCAACACCATGTGCACCGCAGATTCGTCCTCGAAAACATCCACCAATCGCACAAACCCATTTTCATGCCCATTTCTGCATGGATCATTTTTGTCTACTTTGTTATATATGTTTTTCACATTTGTACACCCAGCCTCGCAATCATCCGGGTCGTGATTGTCGTGATGGGTGGTCCTCGAATCCGTTTCAGTCACGTCCGTTATCCGCACAAACTTCAAACACCGAGCTGCTGACACACCCCGTCCATAAACCCCCCCTTGCTGCTCCCCATGCCCCGCCAAACCATTCCGCCGCTCCCCCCTTCCCTCGCGCGTTGCTTCCCCCGCTCCTTCCCCGCGCGCAGTAACGTCCCAGACTTCGCTGCGCGCTGTTTCCGCCTCCTTTTTCCCCGCATGTTTTGCTTCATCTCCTTCCCCGCGTACTGCTTGCGCCTGCTTTTTCCTCTGCGCTGCTTGCAACAGCAGCGGAATCAGCACCTCCGCGCGTAACTCGCGCATGGCCTCGGGAGTCTGTTGAGCGGGACGTACGGAGCGGAAAACAGCGGAGCGGAGGGGTAGAAGGTAATAGAACGAAATGGAGGAAGTAAAGAAAATTAGGAAAGATAATCAAAGTTAAAAAAGGCCCGCAAGCGCGAGATTGGCTGTCTGCACCAATCATCTCGTACACCAAATGAAACGAGAAGGTAATATGGACCGAAACGCACAGCTACTTGCGACTTGAGAACCGTCTTGCATGCGAACTGCTCCCCTGTTCGCCTGTCTTCGCAGAGCCGCACCACTCCGAAATGGCCTCGCCCCAGCTCCTTTCCGAGCCTAAACCGAGCCTCCAGGCTCGGCTGTCCCTGTTCCCGATCCCGCCAGTCATCCCGCCCGCAGACTCCACTTCCGCAACCTCCGCCACCCTTTCCGACGCATACGGTGAGGGAGCCGACACCGCCATCCACGCAGTCAATGTCGCTGCATTCGACTCCGCCAGCCCGACATTGGCGGCGTGCTTCCCGGAGTAGATCGTACACGTGGCAGCGTATGGCGGTTCCATCATCCCCGGCTGGCTCCACGGGCAGGGAGCGAGCGGCTTGAGCGCTGACGTGGATGATGTCCTCGAGCACGTGGAATGATGTATCCTGCTGACCTGGCTGTACGGTTTTCCTGAGCTCGCTTTTGTCACAGTCGTTTTGATCACTCGAAGGTACCTCGCCCACGGCCTGACAGTCTCCCCGGCGGCTGCTCCCTCGACTGGGTTGACCAGGTTGACCGCATTGACCGGTTCCAGCGGGTTGACCAGATTGATCGCATTGGCTGGTTCCAGTGGGTTGACTTGGTTGACTGGTCGAGCCGGCTCGCCGCCTGTCTGCCGTGGTGTCAGGCGCAGCCATTTCATATCGCGGCGGCGCAAAGAGACATCAACGAAGGATCGGCATCACACATGCCGCATTCACTGAAATTGCGGCGCGAGATGTCACTTCGGTTGAATCCAGAAAAGATAACTAGTCCGGAGATTTGCGCGAGTGATGCGACGCAGCAGTCGCGCGAGTGGATGTCTACGATGCTGAGAGATGCGACTTCTGAGAATTCTCAAGAGAGATGCGCTGCGAGGAAAGCCATGGATGGAAAGGCCTCTCTGCCAGCGAGAAGCATAGGAAAAACATGGCTGACAAGGGGACTGCTTTTTTCACGGGAAGGTAATGCGTAATCCGGGCCTAGTCTGGTTCTTATGGTGAAACCGTCTCCTGCGAATCGAGCTTCGCCCCGAAATCCTATCAGTTGGAGTGGTGCAGTGCGGACTTAGACTACCCCGCTTAAACTAACAGATATCATGTACAGGTCTAAGTGGACCCGCCAGGCTGTAAAAAAATGGCCCGTCTTCTGTCAATGTGACGGAGACTGTAATTACTAGTGTAAGGCTGCTGACTTGCTCCTGGCGAAGTCCGAGGCTATTAAAACAGCCGACTGACCCTGCGAGTGGGGTTATTGTGTTGTGGCGTCAGTACTGCGTGCTATTGCGCTTGCAGATGGGCGGTGGTAGTAAGGTTGAGGGAAAAATGGCTGGACATCGCACTCTAGAGGAAGAAAGGCGGCCGTCTTTTCCAGGCCGTCGATGTTGAGTCGGAGACGTCCAGTTCGTGCGATGTGTGTGTCTAATACTTCTACGAGTCGCACGACGGCGTAATACGACACTGTTCGCGTGTCGGCCGGAAGTCAGTGGACCGTCGTCCTTATCACCCACCCTTATAATCGCTACGCAATGAACATTTATTGTTTCGGAAGGTGGTTGTGCGAAAGACGAGAGTACAAGAGACGAGACATGAGGCTGCAAGCAAAACCAAAGCGAAAACGAGACTTGTGTGAGGTTCTCTTGGGTGGTTTGGGTGGGGGACCAGCCAGAAGGTTCGGTTTTGCTTCCTGTTGATTGCCAAGCTCCCTTGGCTGAGATGTGTGGCGCGGTGCGCGAAGGGGTAACGGATGCTGAACCTGAATCGTTTCACCTCGGCGCAGTGCGTTCTTGTACAAGTATGTGCGGTTTTGTGCCTTCATTTCCTTACCCAGGCAAACGAGCCTCCAAGCTGATGAAATTTAGTGAGCGGGTGGACAAATCCCGCCCTGCATTTCGAGAAATTTGTCCAGCACGCAGAGCACCAGCAAGTGGAGGGCGACACAAACGAGAACGCGATTCGCAATTTGCGCCTCGAGTTACTAGCGCCAAACTTCGTTTGTTCCAATCTCACTTTGCCACGTGTTCTGATGTGCCAAGACCAGTGGGATGTGACAAACACGAACATTGCAAACATCTCAGTGCCCTTTAGATGTCTTGGGTGCACCTTTATAAGTCACCGAACAAAAAGCGTCATTACGGTACATATAAATAACTATCCCAGCAGAACTTGGCAGTGCCTTTTGAGTACATCTCCCAATGAGAAGCCGAGCCATCCCACAACACAAATCTCGCAATGACAATGGGACCGCCATGGATGTTACCGTCAACCTTTAGGAGCTCGGTTCGTGAAGGATACTTGTCAATTGGTAACTTAGAGGGCAGATTCGTGATCGCCTTACCGTTACGAAGCTGTAGGTACACTTTTTATGTCCATCAGGCGGACATTGTGCCTTACGCTAAAAGGGATCTGCTTTTTATCCAAGCTACTAATTTGAATGTTTCGCGACAAGCTGAGGGAACTGGCGCTACGTCAATGGCAATGTCATATTTGCCAGTTCTAGATTGTCTACAAGGTTCCGCGCTAGCATTCGCATCAGCGGCCTCATTGTTTACATTATTGCAGCATGATAAGGCAAACAACGCAACACCAAGGCTGACAAGATATCGAGGGTACAATTTCAAGAGGCATAAAGACCGGGCTAGCTGCGTTATTGTGCTCATACGTTGGCTTCCTTTCCGCAAAGGGTCACTATTTCAGCCTTGTCATCATCGCACCATGTCAAGGATGAATACCAGGAACGGCGGAATCCGCAACGCTGAAGGGTCTGCTGTTGTTAGCCAGGAGAAGTCAGCAATGACTGCTCCGTCAACTAAAGCCTCTGCTACATCGGCGCTCAAGCGTACTGTAGATTTGTTCACGGAGGAAGACAAGGAGGCGATCCAGCCTGGTAAAGGTGGGAAGGACGCTGCACGCGACTTGGTGACTGCTGCGACAAACGGCGTCAAGCCTCCGCCGCCTGATGCTCCCGGAAAGGTTGACCCTGCAGCTAGAGGGAGCAACACAGCGAGTCAGCAGGAGAAGCAAGATGCGGTTAACCGCATGGCTACAACGGATGATGAAGAAGAGGACGACAGCTACTTAAGCGACGACCCAGTAGAGCGGCAAGATGTGATGGCGAAGGGGGAGGCTGCTCAGCGGATTCGCTTTGCCACCACCCTTCTGATACCGGTGGCTTTTAAGCCGGAAGTGACGCGGGTGACGGCGACGCTGTGTGCGCTATTCACTATCTGGAAGAAGGACTTGGGGATGGAGGTTCAGTCGACTACCAAGTTCCAAGAGCTGCAGGACAAGAACAAGAAGCAGTATTGTCGGCTTCAAGTGACCTTTGAGCGCGCTCGCGATGCAAACTTCGTTTGGAGGCATGGTATTGTTCACACCTGCCTTGACGGGAAGACCCGGATCAACTTGGACTGGCAGCACCCAGTGGACCCGGCGTATGTCAAGGCGCATGCTGTGGACCCGTCGCTCGTGGAGGTCCTGTTTAAGGGGGTGGATGCGATGATTACGCCGGAAATGCTTCGTGAGATGCTGGTGGTGGTGAAGTTGGTGGTGCGCGGGAGGTTCGCTTTCAAGAAATGGTGCTGCTTCCATCGCGTGGTCAACCCTGTTACGGGGATGGACACGGACAAAGTCAAAGGGTTGGTGAAGCCGCATGAGGGAGACAAGTACCGCTGGCGGCATCTGGTAGATGATCCGATAGATAACGACAAGCAGCTGCTGGTGCACTACCCGTCCCAGTCCTGCACTTACTGCGGGGGGTATCACATGGCAAGGTACCATGATGTCTATGTCACGGTGCGACATAACAACATCAGCAAATGGAGTCTGTCCTTGGGTCAGGTCCATGGGATCAATGGTAATAGACGGTGTCTTTTTTTTGCTTACCTTCGTTTGTTGTCTCTATACCGGTTAAGTGCTAACGCCGTGGGTGTGTCGGATCAGCGCAGCCGCCTCAGTCAGGATCAAAGATCTGACCAGGCTCGTCTTGAAGGACCCGGTAGTGGTGTTGATCTTGACTGGAGGGAACCGCCAGGAATGGATCTGCGTTCAGGAGTGCTGCGACAAGGCGAACGGGGTTACCTTTGCGCAGGCGGTGGAGCATGTGGTCTCACAGCGTCACAGCGATGGGTTGTTGTCCGGCTCCGCGACGCACAGCTCCAAGGCAGGTGTTGCGCTGCCGGCAGCACGAAAGGGGTTCGGTGTGTGATGTTGGTCATGCCGGCTGCGGGAGTTGTGGACAGGATCTGGGGGAAGACAGATATCTACGCAGCATGGAAAGAGCAGGCAGAGTGTGTTAGATGGAGCAGTAGCTTTCACCGCTGTACTTCAGGAAGTGTAGTTGTATCGTCCATTGTAGTGTTACCGCCTTGTGGATGCGAGGGGGCATCAGAGGAGTTATATAATGAATAACGCCAACCGCCTCAGCATCGTGTCCCTGAAGTCAATGGTTCGGGGAGTGCAGGAAAGCAACTGGCACTGAAAAGATGGATCAGGAAGACTGCAGATGTGGTGGTTCTGGCTGATACGCATGTAGCTGAGGATCATAACTTCTGGTCGGAGCTCCAGCCGCACAGTATGGCTGCGGTAGAGGCACCTACCAGAGCAGGAGGGGTAGCTATCCTGTGTTTTCGGGAGGATGTGCTGGTGGAGGATATTCAGCGGCATCCCTCTGGCAGGCTGCTTCATGCTAGAATACGGTGGGGGACGAGACAGGTGCGGTTGCTGGCGGTGTACTTCCCCGCGCAAGCGCCTCCACATGGGAGTTGAACAGAGTTTAGCAAGGTCGCTGCAGATCTGCCAAGGGGGGAGCAGCTGGTAGTAGCACGTGATTTCAAGATGATTGAAGATCCGACATTAGATAAATCGAACCGGCAAGGAGTGACATGTGACAACAGCAGGATGATGCAGATGCTGAGGGACTCTCACGTTAAGGATGTGTTTCGGGAGCTGAATCCGGATGAAAGGCAATTTACCTTTTACCGTGGGTCGGCGAAGGTCAGCTCAAGGATAGACAGGGTGCTGATTTCGCAGTCGTTGCTGCATCTGGTGGCAAGGGTAACTCACCAGTGGATTTCGAAGGGGATCACTGATCACAAGTTCGCGGTCAGGGTGCGGCTGGCGTGGAAGAGGCTGCAATAGACAAGACCCGGGTTCTGGCGGTTTCCAGCACTGCGAAGGTGGGAGCGGTGACTTTGACAAACTGTCAAGAAGCCTGGGAGCTCGCCTGCAAAAATACGGCAAGGAAGAGAAGCGGAGGGTGAAATAGACCAGGCGGACATTGGAAGAGCAAGTTGGTGCCCTGCAGCAAAAGGCGATGGCGGACCCGGGAGATGACAAGTTGCAGGCGTTGTTAACGAGTCGGGAGGCGATGCTGCAAAGGTACTGGGATGGCCGTAGAAACCTCCTGCAGATCCGGACAGGGCTCAAGGTGCAGTTGGAAGGGGAAGCGCCTACCGGGTTTCTGTCGGCGTTGATCAAAAGCAGGAAGGCCAGAACGGGGATCAAGGAGTTGGTGCGTAATGGGATCAGCCATACTGACGCGCGTGCGATCCTGGAAGCGGCCACCAGTCATTTTGCAAAAGTCTTCGATGAGCATCCCACGGGGGACGGAGCCGAGCCAGTGTTGGAGTGGACGCCAAGGAGGGTGCTGGAAGTGGCGCCAGCAGAGATCCTGTCAAGGGACTGGACGGAGAGCGAAGTAAAGAAGGCGATAAGGGAGTTGGCGAATGAAAAGTCGCCCGGCAGGGACGCGCTGCCCAAGGAGTTGTTCCAGTGTCAGTGGGAGTTGCTGAGGGAGCCGGTGATGAAGATGGTCAGGCAGTTCGTCGAGATAGGGAAGCTGTCGGAGGTGGAGAATGAGGCAGTCACGATTCTGCTTTACAAAAAGGGGGAAGAGACGGACGTCAGGAATTACCGGCCAATTACTCTGCTGACAAGCGCATATAAGATCCTGGCGAAGGTGGTGGCGACACGGATGAAAGCGGTGCTAGGTTAAGTAATTTCGGGAGAGAAGTACGGGTTCTTACCTGGTAAGCGGCTCACGGACGCGGTGTCCATGGTGGCGGATATGATCCAGGCGACCAAGAATGAGGGTAGCGACTGGTACCTCCTTCTGATTGACTTTGAAAAAGTGTACGATTCCGTACGAAGGGGGTTCATGCTGGAGACAATCGCCAAGCATGGGTTCCCTCCGCGTTTCGTGGGGTGGATCGAGGCCCTGCACAGTGACGTACACATGAGGCTGTGCATCAATGGGTGGACCGAGGAAAAGATACAGATGCAGAAACAGGTGCGGCAGGGTTGTCCGCTCGCGCCGTACCTCTTCCTGTGCGCGGTGGAGCCCCTGAGCCGGATGACAGAGGAGAGGAAGCTGGGAATCGGGGAGAAGGGCAGCGAAAGGTTGGCGTATGTGGGATACGCGGACGATACCACGTTGTTGTTGGAGGGTGAGCAACAGCTGAAGGAGGCGGGCGAATTGCTGGAGGAGTTCGCAGCGGTGTCGGGCCTGCGGGTCAACAAAGGGAAGTCTGCGGTTTTGCCGCTGGGGAAGAATGTGGAGAAGCAAGCACCAGACGGATTGGGTTACAAGTGGGTTGAGAAGGACGGTGCGGAGAGGCTGTTGGGAGTGTGGATTTCGCCGGGTGGAAATGCTAAGATCACGTGGGAGAAGGCGTTCGATAGAGCGGCGGGAGAGTTAAGTAAGTGGCAAGCCAAGTATTTAACGACGGGGCCAAGGGTGACCATCATCAACAGTTACGTGTTACCGGTGTTTCTCTTTCAGGCGCAGGTGTACCCACCAGACGACCTGCTGTGGAAGCGGGTGGAAACTTTAATCTTCGTGTCAGGCAACCATGCTGATACGGAAAAGCATTCCAGGCTCTAGAGCGGCGGTTTGATGTACGCACCGAGGGAGCTCGGAGGGCTGGGAGTGGTCGACCCAAGAGGAAGGATAGACAGTGTGGCCCTGCGGTATGTGGGGTTGGCGCTGCTGCAGGAGTGTCCTCTCAGGCGAGGGGTGGCGGAGTGTGCAACGGGCTTACCATTGGGCTGGGCGACGTTGTACGCACACAAGGCGGTGCTAAAAGGGGGACTGATCAAAAGCAGGAGGTAGGCAAGGCTGTGCAAAGCGGTGCTGAGCATCACGCTCGGAAGCGGCGGAGGAATATCTGTGTTTCAACAAGTATATCATTCATCGGGGGAAAGCCCCTTTCGGCGGGCAGAAGGGCACCGAGAAGCTGAGGGAATGGAAGATGCGAGACATGGTGCCGAGAAAGTGGGACGGTACTGTCGTACTGAAATCGGAGGAGACACTCACGAGGGAGCCGGGGGGCAAAAAAGAAGCAGAATTGTCGGTCAAGGCATTCTTCACGGCGCCTGAACAGTGGAGGAAGTGGTTGTTGACGCCGCTAACGGCGGAGGAGTTAGCGGCTGAGTCGTCGGCGGTGTGTACCAAACTCCTCGGTGGGCAGAGATGCTTGTGGGAGATATGTGGCGGCATGGGGAGGAAAGTCGATCTGTGTGGGCTGAGCGGGAGCGGTGAGCGCACAGCATGGAATGTTAAGATGGTACTAAGCTGTGAAAGTGTGGTGCCGGTGAAGCTGGGGACCCAAGGGCGTGATTGCTGGGGTCATCCCTGTTCGAGAATAAAAGGGGTGGCTCCGCTGAGGAGACACAGGGAGCCGAGCAAAGGTGCGGAGGCGGTGGAGGTGAAAAGGGCGAACTGGGAGGGCTGAGCGGGCAGGAAAATCGATTGGGAAAGGGGGAGGTGCATCAGGGATTCCCTGGTGACTCTGGTACGGGCGCGCGGCGTTATGCTCCGGGTGCAGAATCTCAACCTCCAGGTGGGGGAGAGGGTTTCGTTCCTGGGGAGCAGGGTGGTTTTCCCACACTGCGGGGAAGTGGAGACATTGGAGCACTGTCTGCTGGAGTGCTCACGCATCGTACCAGTGGTGGCTGCGGTTAAGTCGGCGCTGAGCATGATGCAGCCGATGAGACGCGTGGATTGCTTGGCAGACCTCCTCTTCAGGGCGGAGGAGACGAGGTCCGGTTGTCCGGAAGCAACAATGGTGGCAGTGGTGGTGCATCAAATCTGGTTGGGGAGGTGCGACGTGTCACTACGCAAAGCGAAGAAACTTCAGGTTTGGAAAGTGCTTCGGAAGATTAATGTGGAGTTCAACAAGCATGCAAGGGTCTGCTGTGGCAGGCCAAGCAAACAGGCACGGAACGATAAGGCGAGGTGGAATCTGGCGCACGATGAAGCACGTGTCATGAAGCGGATCTGTGACAGCGAGGCAGTGGGGCTGAGGTGGCAGGGTGGTTTCCAGTCTATCTGGACGAACCCAAGAACCTTCGTGAAACCGCCTTAGAGTCGCAGGGAGGGCTAGGCTTTCGCCTGGCTTGAGCCCTGAGAGTCAGTTACGACTGAAGCGTTTTGCTTGTGCATCTTTTTGTATAAGTTTTCTAAAAAAAAATTATAAATAACTATTACGTCACTTTTTTCTCCAAAACCCATGTTCCTTTGAATGCTGATTCCAACACCATGTGGAATACTCACTGACAATTGTCAGCCTACGGTTGACAATTAACATTGAACGTTGAGGTGACTAAAAGAAATATTTAGTTCAAACACTATATTGCCCACTTCAGACAACGGATGAGCCTACACGAGAAGATTCGACACCCATGTTTGAGAGATGGTAAGTGTGCCACGAAATGCAGTCGACCAGAGTCACCAGACAGGTGCAAAAAGAATCCCATTCCGCAGTTGAAGCAAAGGTCTTGTATCAAGTTGCCTTAAAATTGACGCATCATAAATGTCAAAGTGTAGTTGTCATGTTTGGTTGTTACTCTTCGTAGGCTAGCTTAGGGTTTCCTATTTGTACCCTTGTTTTCCATTCAGTATCAGATTCTCATTTTGACATGGTATCGAGTAGGTTAGGACCTAACATACACATAACAATGATACCATGTGAAAGAATGAACTGAACGGAATTACTAACAACAGACATAATGGATGGATAAGTACAAAATGCGTACCCTCTACGGAGTAACGCAAACTAGCCTACAATATAAGCAACATATAATTTGACACGGCCCAAGGATGGAGGCTGGGCCCCATACGTCCATGTGCAAGGTCCGAAGAGGCGCAATGGTTGGAGGAAACGAGGACTGAGGGGCCGAGCGTTTCCTGCCCTCGACGCAAGGGGTGCACGGCGGCACAGACGAGGGAGGGAGAGCGGGGAGCGACGATGGGAGACCAGAGACAAGACAGTGCTGAGCCATGTGACAAAGACGCGTGAGGGTGGGGTGACCTAGACGGCGGTGCCACAGGAGCGATGGGTGAGTGAGCGACCGACACGAGTACGACGCAGCTACCTGACCAGACGCAAGAACCTGGGTGTACGAAATGTGCAGCGTGAAAAGACATCGCGCAGGGTCTCGGGGGAACGTGGCAAGATGTGCCGAGTGGTACAGTTCGTACAGGTCACGAACGGCTCGTGTCCAGGAAATGTGGTGGTTACACCGAGGTCCTGAAGACGACCGACACCCACCAAGTTCCTAGAGAATGAGGGGATGTGCAGACCAGTGAGGGAGCGAGAGGGGACTGCCGGGTTTATATGTGTGTGTGTGTATATATGTGTGTGCGTGTATTTACATGTGTGTGTGCATTTATATGTGTGTGTGTGTATATCTATGTGTATGAACCATGAACCTTATATATCAATCCTATACACCTTGTCTAGGGTTTTAGTTTTTTTTTCTCCCCCTCGGTCAGGACGACCGTGACCCGTCGAGATATTCCAATATAGACATCTCAACGGACAACCGACTTCGTTCGACAGAGCTCGCTGCCCGGGGCAGAAAACAATAAACCCCCTAGGGAAAGGCACGCGATCAGGGAGGCACCAACCCTAAACAAGTAGGGCAAGGTGTTTAGGGTTGATGCCTCCCTCGAACGGCGTGCCATCCGAAAGAGTTTTGTTTTTTTTTTGCTTCCCGTACGTCGCTCGACGTGGCTACGTCGGAATATCTGCCCCCAGATCGACGTTTTCTGGGGAATCCCCTGAGACATATCGACCCGAGACGTTCTGCAACACGTCCTTAGGACACGTCCCCCCAACATTGTGTCAGAATGCTATAATTGTCTAGTCTGCAGTGGGGTACTCTATAGTGAGTACAACCCAAATTAGGGTTTGCTATATGTATCCTATCTGCTGCTAGTGCAACCCCCCTTTCTGTTTCTAACTTTCTGCTAGCGTTTCTCGACATGCTATCAGAGCGAGAACGCTCCTGGCCTGTGGGCCCACCTGCTTCCACTGCTGTCCTGCCTGTCGCGCGCCCGGGGCGCGCGCCGTTTTCTGCCTGCCGCGCGCCCGGCGCACGCGGCGTTTTTTTCTTCCCGCCGCGCGCTCGGGGCGCGCGGCGGTTTTCTGCCCGCCACGCGCTCGGGGCGCGTGGCGGTTTCCTGCCCGCCGCGCGCCCCGGGCGCACGCGGCGGTTTCGTCGCCCGTCACGGCACCCCAGGGGCCCGTGCGCCGTCCCCCCTCCCGTCGCCCAGTCGCGGCGCCCCGGCGGCCCGCGCGCTGTCCCCTCCCATCGCCCGTTGCGGCGTCCCGGGGGCCTGCGTGCCGCCCCCTCCCGTCGCCCGTCGCGGCGCCCCGGGGGCCCGCGCGCCGCCCTGCCCGTCGCCCGTCGCGGCGCCCCGAGGGCCCGCGCGCCGCCCCTCCCGTCGCCCGTCGCGGCGCCCGAGGGACTGTGAGAGGAGTGGAGATAGGAGGCGATGGGTGAAGCCGCAGACACACGGGCAACAGGAGCGGCGCGCACGGTGGCTACCGGAGCAAGGGCCCCGGACTACAGGAGTAACTGGCTCCGCGGCTAAGACGAGCGGCAGGAGCAACGGACCCACGGGCAACTGGCGCAGCTGGCTCAAACTGGGCTACCGGAGATTGTAGCCTCCGGACTACTGGCGCTGCTGGCGACACGACGGCTACCTCCGTTCAACCTCCCCCAACTGTCCCACCCCCCTTTCACACACTCCTTGTTGCACCCCTAGCTCCACTCCCACGACACCCCCCCTAGCACCACTCCCTCGGCTCCCACACACCCACCCCCCTCAGCGGCAGCTGCAGCAGTGGGAGACGGAGGAGGAGGAGGAGCAGGGGACGGCTCACACACCCGCCACCCCCATACCCGCCACCCCCACACCCCAAACGCATGCGGCGTGGGGCAGAAACGCGGGCAGCAGTTGGGGCGGCGTGCGAGCAGAAGCGGGGCAGCGCGCGGGCCCCCGGGGCGCCGCGATGGGCGACGGGAGGGGGCGACGCGCGGGCCCCCAGGGCGACGCGCGGGCCCCCAGGGCGCCGCGACGGGCGACGGGAGGGAGGGCGACGCGCGGGCCCCCAGGGCGCCGCGACGGGCGACGGGTAGGGCGGCGCGCGGGCCCCCGGGGCGCCGCGACGGGCGACGGGAGGGGGGGCGACGCGCGGGGCCCCAGGGCGCCGCGACGGGCGACGGGTAGGGCAGCGCGCGGGCCCCCAGGGCGCCGCGATGGGCGACGGGAGGGGGGGCGACGCGCGGGCCCCCAGGGCGCCGCGACGGGCGACGGGTAGGGCAGCGCGCGGGCCCCTGTGGCGCCGCGACGGGCAACGGGAGGGGGCGACGCGCGGGCCCCCGGGGCGCCGCGACGGCGGAAGGAAACCGCCGCGCGCCCCGAGCGCGTGGCGGGCAGAAAACCGCCGCGCGCCCCGAGCGCGCGGCGGGAAGAAAAAGATACGCCGCACGCCACGAGCGCGCGGCAGGCAGAAAACGTCGCGCGCCCGGGGCGCGCGACAGGCAGTACAGCAGCGGAAGCATCGGGTGGGCCCATCCACAGGATCGACCAGGGAGGGTCGACCTGCTCTGAAACCATGTGAAAGATAGAAAACGAGAATGAAACAGAGAAGAGGGATTGCACTAGCTGTCAAACATTGTCTGTTTATATTGTCTAGGCTATAGTGGGTTTAGCCATAGGGGGTACAACAAACTTAAGGTTTCCTACTTGTACCCCACTTTCTGCTAGTTCAACCATTCCTGTTTCGTTCTTTCTAACATGGTTTCAGAGCAGGTCCTCCGCTAGGACCGATTTTTCTTAGGGCCCACCACTGCTGACTGCCTACTAGCGCCCTCGTGCGCCCTACTGTCGGAGCGCCCTCGAGCACCTCCCCCAGCGCCCTCGTGCGCCCCTCTTTAACGGCCCCGTAAGGCCCCGCGACCCGCGACCCGCCCCTTAGCGACCCGCGCGCCGCCCCTTAGAGGCCCCCCCCTCACGGCCGCGTCGACCCCGCGCGCAGCCCCTTAGAGGCCCCGTCGGCCCCGTCGACCCCCGCGCGCAGCCCCTTAGAGGCCCCGTCGGCCCCGTCGACCCCGCGCGCGCCCCACCTAGCGGCCCCGTCGGCCCCGTCGACCCCGTGCGCGCCCCCTTAGCGGCCCCGTCGGCCCCGTCGACCCCGCGCGCAGCCCCTTAGAGGCCCCGTCGGCCCCGTCGACCCCGCGCGCGCCCCACTTAGCGGCCCCGTCGGCCCCGTCAACCCCACGCGCCGCCCCTTAGCGCCACGCACAGCAGCCCCAGCAGCCCCGCACGCGACAGCCACGGCCCCGCCATAACCAAGCCGCCCGAACCGAGCCGCCCAGCCCGAGCCGAGCCGCGCCGCCCGAACCGAGCCGCGCCGCCCTCCCCGTACTGAGCAGCCCTCTCTGGACCGAGCCGCCCTACCTGAGTCGCGCTGCCTGCTGCTTTTAGGGTTTCGCCTAACGCTACTACTGCTACTGTTCCTGCTGCTGCTACTACTGCTACTGCTGCTACTCCTACTGCTACTAGCCCCTGGACCAGCCGACACTGCAGCAGCCGCCCCCGGCCCCTGGAGCAGCCGCACCTACAGCCGCCCCTGGACCCAGGAGGAGCCGCCCCTGCAGCGGCCACCCCTGGCCACCTGGAACAGCCGCCACTGCAGGAGTCGCCCCTGGCCCCTGGAGCAGCTGCCGTCGCGGCCCAGCCCCGCCCTGCAGCAGCTGCCGCGGAGCTCCCTGCCGCGACCCGGCCCCGCCCTACAGCTGTAGCGGCCCTGCTGTCGCTGCCGTCTTGCGCCTGCCCTTCCTACCACTGGTGAGCACTGCCCTGCCCGCACTGCCACTGCTACTGTTTTTACTGCTCCTGCTGCTACTGCTGTTACTGCCGCTCCTGCTGCTACTGCTGCTCCTGGCGTGGCCAGATGCAGCTCCACGGCCATCCGCGTGTGTCCCTCACGCCCCAGCAGCTTCGTGAGTGGTACGCCAGTTGGGGTTGTCGGGGTGACCGTAGTGGGAGTCGTCCTGGAGTGGGTAGTTCGGGAACTTCTTGTAGTGGCCCGGTGCAGCAGCAGCGTCGTCCGCGCGACCCTCTTTCGCCCCAGCAGTTTCGTGAGTGGTACGCTCAGAGTAGAGGGTCGCTGAGTACTGCTCGCTGCCCGTACGTTATTAGCACGGGTGCCTGGACTGGTCAGCCTTGCGGGACGCGTGGTCACACAGAGTCCCACTGCTTCGCCCGTCTGACTGACGCTTGGCGTACAGAGTTTGGCGACGACGCTGAGCTCCCCGACTGGGTGGAGCTGCTTGGACAGAGGGTAGATATATTTGCTCTTCCCTATGATGCTATTCTTACTACCATGTATGCATTGTCTACTAGTACCGAGGGAGCCTGTCACCTGTGTGTGCCGCCTGACCCCGGTATCCAGTCTGCTGCTCTAGGTACTGGTGAGGCTGCCGCACTAGGTGCTCGTGTGTCGGTTGCCTCAGGTGCTGGTGAGGCTGCCGCTCTAGGTGCTAGTGTGTCTGTTGCCCCAGGTGCTGGTGAGGCTGCTGCTCTAGGTGCTCGTGAGTCTGCGCCCCCTGGTACTGAGACTACTGAGGCACTGCACACCTTCACCCTAGACTCAGGTGCTTCTCGCTGTTTCTTTCGTGACCGCACTGCCCTTGAGCAGCTTGCTCGGCCAGTTGCTGTCTCCCTTGCTGACCCCTCTGGGGGTCCGGTTATTGCGACCTCCTCCACTGTTCTTCCTTGTCCTGCGGTTCCGTCGGGCACACTGTCAGGTCTCCACCTCCCCTCGTTCTCTACGAACTTGGTGGCGGGTTGTGCGCTCCAGGACGGGGGTGTCCACCAGTTCACCCCTGCCTACGAGCGCGTGACACACTGCACGTGTGCTCGGACGGGCCGTCACCTGGCTACCTTCACTAGGCAGCCGGGGTCGGACCTGTACACACTGACCACTGAGTCCCCTCAGGTAGCTGCGTCTGCGTCTGCTTCAGGTCAGCTGTCTGTCCCCTGCTCGTGTCGCTCTCTAGCACACGAGACCGTCCTCTGGCACCACCGCCTTGGTCACCCGTCAGTGCAGCGCCTTCGTGCCATGCACAAACGGTACCTTGTCTCTGGTCTTCCCCGGGTACTCCCTCCCCTCCCACCCTCGCCTGCTCCTCCCTGTCTTCCTTGTGTCGAGGGGCGGCAGCGCGCCGCTCCTCACTCCTCCTCGTTTCCCCCGACGACTGCTCCCTTGCAGACGCTCCACATGGACGTGTGGGGCCCAGCCCGCGTCCGTGGACAGGGTCAGGAGAGGTACTTCCTGATAGTTGTTGACGACTACTCGCGCTACACCACGGTCTTCCCCTTGCGCACCAAGGGTGAGGTCCCTGATGTTTTGATCCCTTGGATCAGCGCCACTCGTCTCCAGCTCAGCGAGCGGTTCCGCTCGGACTTTCCTGTCCTGCGTCTGCACTCTGACAGAGGTGGTGAGTTCTCCTCCGACCTCTTGGCAGCCTACTGTGCGGAGCACGGCATCCGCCAGTCGTTCACGCTTCCGGCCTCTCCACAGCAGAATGGGGTTGCTGAGCGCCGCATTGGCTTGGTCATGGAGGTCGCTCGTACCTCCTTGATCCATGCGGCTGCCCCCCACTTTCTGTGGCCGTTTGCGGTCCGGTACGCTGCGCATCAGCTCAACCTTTGGCCCCGTGTCTCCTTGCCGGAGACCTCGCCCACACTGCTGTGGACGGGGAAGGTTGGCGATGCGTCGCGTTTCCGGGTCTGGGGATCTCGAGCTTTTGTCCGCGATACGTCTGCGGACAAGCTCTCCTCCCGCGCTGTTCCTTGTGTCTTCCTTGGCTTTGTCCCGGACGCGTCTGGTTGGCAGTTTTACCACGCCACCTCGCGCCGTGTCCTGCCCTCTCAGGACGTCACTTTTGACGAGTCGGTGCCCTACTACCGCCTCTTCCCCTACCGCACTGCCCCGCTCCCCCCACCGCCTCTCTTCCTCGCGCCAGGTGCTGCTGTGGTAGACCCCCTCCCCCCTCAGGGTGCTGCTCCCTCAGGTGTGTCCCAGGTAGACCCGGTTGAGCCTGTTGAGGTAGCTGTCGACTCTCGTCCTGCTCGGGGTGCTGAGCCTGAGCGTGCGGAGCCTGGGGGTGCGGAGCCTGGGGTTGCGGAGTCTGGGGGTGCGGAGCCTGCGGGTGCTGAGTCTGGGGGTGCGGAGCCTGGAGGTGCTGAGTTTGGGGGTGCTGAGTCTGGGTTTGCTGAGCCTGAGGGTGCTGCGACTGAGAGTACTACACCTGGAGGCGCTCTTTCCTCACAGCAGCTGCGTGAGTGGTACTTACAGTACTGCAGCCTCAGGAGAGGTGATGCTGGAGCTCGTGCTCGTGCTTCCCCTCCTAGGCGGGAGCTGCCCTCTCCCCAGCGGCTTCGAGAGTGGTACGCTCGTCGCTGCAGTCTCCGGAGTGGCGCTACTAGTGTCGTGGACCCTGGTGCTGCTGCTGCTGGAGGTGCTGCTGGAGCTGTTGGAGGTGCTGCTGGTGCTGGTACTGCTGGAGCTGCTGGAGGAGCTGCTGGTGTTGGAGCTGCTGGAGGTGCTGCTGCTGCTGGAGGTGCTGCTGGAGCTGCTGGAGGTGCTACTGGTACTGGTGCTGCTGGTGCTGGTCCTGCTGGAGCTTCTGGAGGAGCTGCTGGTGTTGGAGCTGCTAGAGGTGCTGCTGCTGCTGGAGGTGCTGCTGGAGCTGCTGGAGGTGCTACTGGTACTGGTGCTGCTGGTGCTGGTCCTGCTGGAGCTTCTGGAGGTGCTGCTGGTGTTGGAGCTGCTGGAGGTGCTGCTGGTACTGGTGCCGCTGGTGCTGGAACTGCTGGAGCTGCTGGAGGCACTGCTGCTGCTGGCGGTGCTGCTGGAGGTGCTACTGGTACTGGAGGTACTGGAGCTGCTGGGACTGGAGCTGCTGAGGGGGTTGGAGCTGGAGTTGCTGAGCGGCCGCGGCCGTACTACGTTCCGCTCCTTCAGCAGGTTCTGGGTCTCCCGCCCTCTCCTGGTTCTACTCCTCCCCTACTGAGTCCACCGCCTATCCAGTCACAGTTACAGCCTGCCTCTCCACTGCCTGGTCCTTCTCCTTACACTGCGCCGACGGGTAGTCTTACTGAGCGTCGTGAGCCTGAGTCTCGTCCTCCGTCGCCTGAGTCTCGTCCAGAGTCGTCTGAGTCGCGTCCAGAGTCGCCCGTCCGCGCTGTCCGCGCTGGTCGTCGTGCTCCGCGTGAGCGTCCTCCTCCTGTCCTTGGCACTCACTATATGACTCTGCGTCCTTCCACTGCTCCACAGCGCGTCCCTCTGCCGTCTCCTCCTGCGTCCTCTCTTCCTGACGTTGCTGACCCGCCGTCAGACCTTACTCGTGCTGCCAGTCCTACTGTCGCGCGTCTCCTTGCCACTGTTCTCACTGACCCTACCTTTGAGTCCTCTGCTGCGTCTGCTCTAGTCGCTGAGCTTGTTGACTTTGCTGCCGCCTGTCGTCTAGACTACGCTGATAGCCTTGTTGCTGAGTCTGATTCTGTCTGTCCTCCGTCAGTCGGGGGTGAGTGTGCTCTTGGCACGGACGTCCTTGAGGACAGACAGGAGGAGTTTGAGTGCTTTGCTGCTGCTTTACCTCATCTCGTGTCCATGCTGATTGCCCCTGAGGGAGACCCGGATGCACCAGACATCCCGACCCCACGCTCCTACGCAGAGGCGATGGAGGGTCTCTACTCCTCTCAGTGGCAGACAGCCATGGACGCAAAGATGGCTTCCTGGAAGTCCACAGGCACCTACGTCGACGAGGTTCCCCCACCTGGGGCGAACATCGTCAGTGGCATGTGGATTTTCAGGGTGAAGCGGCCGCCGGGTTCTCCGCCTGTCTTCAAGGCGCGTTACGTTGCACGAGGATTCAGTCAGCGAGAGGGAGTTGACTTCTTCCAGACCTTCTCCCCGACCCCGAAGATGACCACTCTTCGGGTTCTGCTGCACGTCGCTGCTCAGCGTGACTACTAGCTCCACTGCCTTGACTTCGGCACTGCGTTCCTACAGGGCACCCTGCACGAGGAGATCTGGCTGCGCCGCCCACCTGGCTTCACTGGGTCGTTCCCTCCTGGTACCCAGTGGAGCCTCCGGCGGCCGGTCTACGGTCTCCGCCAGGCGCCCCGTGAGTGGCACGACACACTGAGGACTACTCTTGCTGCTCTTGGGTTTGCTCCTTCTACTGCTGACCTGTTGCTGTTTCTACGCACCGACACCACTCTGCCGCCGTTCTACGTTCTCGTGTACGTAGACGACTTGGTCTTTGCTACTGCTGACACTGAGGCACTCGCCCACGTGAAGTCGGAGCTGCAGAAGAGACACACGTGCACAGACCTGGGTGAGCTGACAAGCTATCTTGGCTTGCGGATCACCCGGGACAGAGCACAGCGCACCATCACCTTGACTCAGTCACACATGGTGCAGCAGGTCCTTCAGCGCTTCCGCTTCACGTACTCCTCGCCTCAGCCCACTCCTCTGCCTACCGGTCACTCGCTCCCAGCTCTGCCTTCGGATGAGTCCGTAGAGCCGAGTGGCCCGTATCCAGAGCTTGTGGGCTGCCTCATGTACCTGATGACCTGCACTCGACCTGACCTTGCATACCCTCTTAGCATCCTAGCACGCTATGTCGCTCCTGGCCGTCACCGGAAGGAGCACATGGATGCCGCTAAGAGGGTGTTGCGCTACTTGTGCAGTACGTCGGGCATGGGGCTTGTGCTTGGAGGACGGCGCGACGTTGTCCTCACTGGACACTCAGATGCTTCTTGGGCTGACGACCAGGCTACGCAGCGGTCGTCTCAGGGTTACACCTTCAGCCTTGGCTCTGGCTCTGTTTCCTGGCGTTCTACACGCTCTTCCTCTGTTCTCAGCTCCAGTTGTGAGGCTGAGATCTACGCCACAGCCATGGCTGCCCAGGAGCTACGCTGGCTCACCTACCTGCTGACCGACCTCGGAGAGCGGCCTCGTTCTCCTCCAGTGCTGTACGTCGACAACAAGGCAGCCATTGCCTTGTGTCAGGAGCACAGGTTGGAGCACAGAACGAAGCACATTGCTCTGCGCTACTTCCTTGCTCGAGAGCTGCAGCAGCGTGGTCAGCTTCGTCTGCGTTACGTGGCCACTCAGGCCAACACTGCTGATGTGTTCACCAAGGCGCTTCAGCCTTGTGATCATCAGCGTTTCTGTACTGTTCTAGGCCTTGTGCCTACTCTCCCTCACTTGCTCACTTCTTGACTCTGCTTGTACTGTGATCTCTATATATATACCTGCATGCTTTCACTTGCTAGGTTGTGATCACTGTACCTCTTGTTATATTATCAAACTGCATGTGAACTGGTCTTGTGACCGCTTGCTTGTGCTCGGAATTTGTGTGGTATCCTTGAGATCCACCCTGAGCTTGTTTTGCTTTGCTTTGCTTTGACTGGTCTTGTGGCCATCCGGTTGTCCCCCACTTAGCCTATGGGGATGTGTCAAACATTGTCTGTTTATATTGTCTAGGCTATAGTGGGTTTAGCCATAGGAGGTACAACAAACTTAGGGTTTCCTACTTGTACCCCACTTTCTGCTAGTTCAACCATTCCTGTTTCGTTCTTTCTAACACTAGCAACAGTTGGGATACAAATAGGAAACCCTAATTGTGTTGTACTCTCTACAGAGTACCCCACTGCAGACTAGACAGCAAACACATTCTGACATACAGCCCCAATTAGGGTTTGCTATATGTATCCTATCTGCTGCTAGTGCAACCCCCCTTTCTGTTTCTAACTTTCTGCTAGCGTTTCTCGACACATTGATCTTGCAATAGATCGTGCAAAAGCTGTCCTCCACCACACTTAACTCCTCCTTAGTACATTAGAGACTTTTAGAACCTCTTCTAACCATGCCAAAATACGATCCTTTGTAGGATCGATCGCAGGGTCGCCGCCTAGGGGATGCGTCCTTAGGGCGGATTCCTGGCTTCGGGGCATCCGGTGTTCGAGTCATCCCAAATCTTGGGAAGACACGAGCTGCAATGCAGCACCTCGACTCAATGAGCCGACCTTGTTCACGATTTTTCTGTACAAATATTTAGTTGGCTACCCGAAATCATAGCTCTCGTCGTTTTAAGTTGCGATCGTCAAAGCGAACTGGCGACCAATTCCGATTTTGGACGACACAGAAATGTGCAATGCTGCACAAAATAGGAGTGTAATTTTTGTCGCAAATTCAGAAACGTCGCACTATGTTAGCTGCACAAAATGCTGCACAAAATAGGAGTGTACTACGCGATAAAAATACTGGGGAGAAAGTATTTTCGCCCACCATGTACGCTGAAGCTCGCTAACTCCCGAAGCGGAAGACCCGAAGCTCGAGTCGGCAAAATCGCGGCTCTTAAATTTTAAATCGGATGTCCCAAAGCTAGGAATACTCCCTTAGAACTCATCCAACAGTAACACGCTTCCTGAGTTCATGGCAACGCACGCCATCCATTCATAAAGGGTTTTTAGTTGATCCCGCACTGTTACTGAAACTATACGCCAAAAGCGCAACACTTTCGCTTCTGTCGCACTGTTACTGCCCAGTTTTCGCTCACGGCGCAGAGTTAGTGAGATTTCTACGCAGTAATTTTTTCATTGGTCAAAATGTCGACGGACCGACAATTCCGCTTGGATTGACGGCCATCGAACCGTTTGCACCTGAATTTTGGGCAGACAATGTCAGAATGTTGTATTTGTCTAGCCTGCAGTGGGGTACTCTATAGCGAGTACAGCCCAATCTAGGGTTTCCTATATGTACTCAACTGCTTGCTAGTGCAACCTCTCTTTCTTGTTCTAAACTTCTTCTCATAATTTTGACATGGTTTCAGAGCATTTACGCTCTTGGCCTGTGGGCCCACCAACCTGCTTCCGCTGCTACTCGATCTGTCGCACGCCCCGTGGCGTGCGATGTACTTTTCATCCCGCCGCGCGCCGGAGGTGCGCGGCGGTTTACTCTCTGGCGCGCGCCCCGGGGCGCGCGGCCCCTTTTCTTCCTGGCGCGCCGCCCCCGCTGCTCCGTCGCGACGCCCTGGGGAGACGCGCGTGCCCCCTGCCCGTCCGTCGCGGCGCCATGGAGCGACGCGCGCGTCCCCCAACCGTCCCGTCGCGGCGCCCTGGTGTGTCGCGCGCGGCCCCTGCCGTCCCGTCGCGGCGCCCTGGCGAGACGCGCGCGGCCACTGCTGCTCCGTCGCGGCGCCCTAGCCAGGCGCGCGCGGCTCCTGCTGGTCCGTCGCGGCACCCTGGCACGGCGCGCACGGCCCCTGCTACTCCGTCGCGGCGCCCTGGCCAGGCGCGCGCGGCTCCTGCTGGTCCGTCGCGGCGCCCTGGCAAGGCGCGCGCGGCCCCTGCTGGTCTGTCGCGGCGCCCTGGCTAGGCGCTCGTGGCCCCTGCTGTCCCGTCGCCCCCCTCCCCCCCCCCCCCCCCCCGTGCCGCCCATTGCTCCCGTGCCGCCGTGCGTTCCGCGGTGGTGGGGGGTGTGGGGTGGCGGGCATGGGGGTGAGCGGTGTGGGTGCTACCCTTCCCCTTCTCTTCCTCCTACTTCGTCTCCCACTGCTGCAGCTGCCGCTGAGGGGGGTGGGGGTGTGGGTGTCAAACATTATATGTTTATATAGTGTAGGCTATAGTGGGTTTAGCCATAGGGGGTACAACAAACTTAGGGTTTCCTACTTGTACCCAACTTTCTGCTAGTTCATTCATTTCTCGTTCTCTCTTAGTTTCTCACATGGTATTACGAGCCTAGGTCGTAACCTAGGACCGAACGATGGGCCCACCGTTTTCACATAGTCGCGCCCTAGCGCGCCTCGCCTAGTCGCGCCCTCGAGCGCCCTCCTCTCTCTCTCACTCTAGCGCGCCCTAGCGTGCCTCTCGCGATCGGCCCCGCCTAGCCCGCACGCCCTAGCGTGCCCCGTGCGATCGGCCCCGCTCACCTCGTACGCCCTAGCGTGCGACCCGCGCAGCACCACGCGCGTAGCCTGCCCCGCGCGCCCTTGCGTGCCCCGTGCGGCCTCGCGCGCTCGCTGCCCCGAGCGCCCTTGCGCGCCTCTTTCGGACCGGCCCCGCCCCTTAGCGCGCGCCCTTTCGTGCCCCGTGCGACCGGCCCACACCCACCCGCGCGCCCTTGCGTGCCCCTCGCGTACCGGCCCCGCCCAGCTAGCCCGCCCTTGCGTGCCTCGTGCAACCAGGCCCCGCCCCACTAGCCCGCCCTTGCGTGCCCCGTGCGACCAGGCCCCGCCCTCGCTAGCTCGCCACTTCGTGCCCCGTGCGGACCGGCCCCGCTCTGACCTGCACGCCCTCGCGTGCCCCACCTCGAGTAGCCGCCGCCTAGCCGAGCCGAGCCGCCCCACCGAACCGCGTCACCCGGCTCGAGCCGCGCCGCCCTACCGAACCGCGCCGCCCTACCGAGCCGCGCCGCCCTACCGAGACGCGCCGCCCTACCGAGCCGCGCCACTGCTGCTGTCACTGCTACTGACACTACTGCTGTTACTACTGCTACTACTGCTACTGCTCTTACTGCAACTATGGCTAGCCCTGCTATGCTCGCTTTCGATGCTGAGGGCCGCCCGCTGAAGTTTGACACCTGGCTAGATGACTTGCACCTGTTCCTCCAGCTCACTGCCAAGGAGGATATCTCGCTGTACGATCACGCACTAGGACTTGCTGCTGCCCCTGCTGCTACTGCTGACAGTACTGCCCGCTCCCAGTGGCAGACTCGTGACGCCCACGCTCGCTTCGCTATTCGCAACTCCCTGCCGGTAGATGAGCGCGAGCACTTTGGCCAGCACAAAACTGCGCAGGCACTGTACACTGCTGTAGTTGCACGCTACTCCTCACCTGCCTCTGCTGCGCTAGGCCGTCTCTCGCTCCCCTACCTGTTCCCAGACCTGTCCGCTTTCGCCACAGTCGCTGACCTCATCACGCACCTCCGCACTAGTGAGGCCCGCTTCCGTGCCGCTATGCCCGCTGAGTTTCTTGCCACGCACCCCCCCCCGCTCTGGCTCACTCTCTACCACCTGGTCACCCGTCTCCCTGACTCTCTTCGTGCGGTCAGGGACCACTTCCTCGCTCGCTGCCCCACTGAGCTCACCGTTGACCTGCTCGAGAAGGAACTGCTTTGCAGCTGAGACTAGCATAGTCGCTGTAGCTGCCTCTCGTGGCGACCCCCGCACCCCTTTCTTCGAGGGGTGTTCCCCTTCCCCCCTTCTCCCCTCTGTCGCCTCTGCTGCTGCTGTCGACCTCGTTGGTACTGAGCAGGTCGGGACTGCGTCCGCTCCGAGCTGGCGCCGCAGCGGCAAGGGCAAAGGGGGCAAGGGAGGTGGAGGTGACGGCGGGGGAGGCGGTGGTGGGGGCGGTGGCGGCAGTGGGGGCGGTGGCGGGGCTGGAGGAGCTAGTGGCAGCGGTGGGGGTGGTGGCGGCAACGGAGGAGGAGGTGGCCGGGGTGGGGGCGGTGGTGGGGGCGGTGGTGGACGCGGCGGCGGCAGGGGCGGTGGTGGTCGAGGTGGTGGCGGCGGCGGTGGTGGTCGTGGAGGCGCTGGCGGACAGCAGACTCCGTCGTCCCAGGAGCTTCGTGAGTGGTACTCTCAGCACGGGGGGGGGGGTGGCCTTAGCTGCACGTACGTCATCCGCACTGGTGACCGCACTGGCCAGACGTGTGGGAGGGCGCACACCGCGCAGCGCTGCTTCTCCCGCCTCGACGACGCTTGGCGCACTCAGTTCCCTGCTGCCACTGAGCTGCCCCGCTGGGCTGATCTGATGAGGAAGAACATTGATATCTATGCTCTTGACTTTGATGCTATTCTCACTGCCATGTATGTGTTGTCTACTAGTGGAGAGGGTGCTCAGTACCAGCGTGTTCCGCCCGACCCGGGCATTAGGACCAGTGAGGCTGCCGCTCTAGGTGCTAGTGCGTCTGTTGCCCTAGGTGCTGGTGAGGCTGCCGCTCCAGGTACTAGCGTGTCTGCTGCCCCAGGTGCTGGTGAGGCTGCTGCACTAGGTGCTAGTGAGTCTCCCCCACCTGGTACTGAGTCTACTGAGGCACTGCACACCTTCACACTGGACTCAGGTGCTTCTCGCTGTTTCTTTCGTGACCGCACTGCCCTTGAGCAGCTTGCTCGGCCAGTGGCTGTCTCCCTCGCTGACCCCTCTGGGGGTCCGGTCATTGCGACCTCCTCCACTGTCCTTCCTTGTCCTGCGGTTCCGTCGGGCACACTGTCAGGTCTCCACCTCCCCTCGTTCTCTACGAACTTGGTGGCGGGTTGTGCGCTCCAGGACGGGGGTGTTCACCAGTTCACCCCTGCCTACGAGCGCGTGACACACTGCACGTGTGCTCGGACGGGCCGTCACCTGGCTACCTTCACTCGGCAGCCGGGGTCGGACCTGTACACACTGACCACTGAGTCTCCTCAGGTAGCTGCGTCTGCGTCTGCGTCAGGTCAGCTGTCGGCCCCCTGCTCGTGTCGCTCTCTAGCGCATGAGACCGTCCTCTGGCACCACCGCCTTGGTCACCCGTCAGTGCAGCGCCTTCGTGGCATGCACAAACGGTACCTTGTCTCTGGTCTTCCCAGGGTTCTACCTCCCCTCCCACCCTCGCCTGCTCCTCCCTGTCTTCCCTGTGTCGAGGGGCGGCAGCGCGCCGCTCCTCACTCCTCCTCGTTTCCCCCGACGACTGCTCCCTTGCAGACACTCCACATGGACGTGTGGGGCCCAGCTTGCGTCCGTGGACAGGGTCAGGAGAGGTACTTCCTGATCGTTGTTGACGACTACTCGCGCTACACCACGGTCTTCCCCTTGCGCACCAAGGGTGAGGTCCCTGATGTTTTGATCCCTTGGATCCGCGCTTCTCGTCTCCAGCTCAGCGAGCGGTTCCACTCGGACTTTCCTGTCCTGCGTCTGCACTCTGACAGAGGTGGTGAGTTCTCCTCCGACCTCTTGGCAGCCTACTGTGCGGAGCACGGCATCCGCCAGTCGTTCACGCTTCCGGCCTCTCCACAGCAGAATGGGGTTGCTGAGCGCCGCATTGGCTTGGTCATGGAGGTCGCTCGTACCTCCTTGATCCATGCGGCTGCCCCCCACTTTCTGTGGCCGTTTGCGGTCCGATACGCTGCGCATCAGCTCAACCTCTGGCCCCGTGTCTCCGTTCCGGAGACTTCGCCGACACTGCGTTGGACGGGAGAGGTTGGCGATGCGTCGCGTTTTCGGGTCTGGGGATCTCGAGCTTTTGTTCGCGATACGTCCGCGGACAAGCTCTCCTCCCGCGCTGTTCCTTGTGTCTTCCTTGGCTTTGTCCCGGACGCGTCTGGTTGGCAGTTTTACCACGCCACCTCGCGCCGTGTCCTGCCCTCTCAGGACGTCACTTTTGACGAGTCGGTGCCCTACTACCGCCTCTTCCCCTACCGCACTGCCCCGCTCCCCCCCCCCGCCTCTCTTCCTCGCGCCAGGTGCTGCTGTGGTAGACCCCCTCCCCCCTCAGGGTGCCGCTCCCTCAGGTGTGTCCCAGGTAGACCCGGTTGAGCCTGTTGAGGTAGCTGTCGACTCTCGTCCTGCTAGGGGTGCTGAGCCTGAGCGTGCGGAGCCTGGGGTTGATGAGCCTGGGGGTGCGGAGCCTGGGGTTGCGTAGTCTGGGGGTGCTGAGCCTGGGGGTGCGGAGCCTGCGGGTGCTGAGTCTGGGGGTGCTGAGTCTGGGGGTGCTGAGCCAGAGGGTGCTGCGACTGAGCGTGCTACACCTGGAGGAGCTCTCTCCTCACAGCAGCTACGTGAGTGGTACTTACAGTACTGCAGCCTCAGGAGGGGTGCTTCTGGAGCTAGGAGTGCTGCTGGAGCTGGTGCTTGTGCTTCCCCTCCTAGGCGGGAGCTGCCATCTCCCCAGCGGCTCCGAGAGTGGTACGCTCGGCGCTGCAGTCTCCGGAGTGGCGCTCCTAGTGTCGCGGACTCTGGTGCTTGAGCTGCTGGCGGTGCTGCTGGCGCTGCTGGAGGTGCTGCTGGTGCTGGTGCTGCTGGAGCTGCTGGAGGTGCTGCTGCTGCTGGCGGTGCTGCTGGCGCTGCTGGTGCTGGTGCTGGAGTGCTAGCTGGAGCTGCCGATTAGGCTTCCAGTCCACCCCGGACTCGGGCTGCCGATTAGGCTTCCAGTCCACCCCGGACTCGGGCTTAGGCTTCCAGTCCACCCCGGACTCGGCTGCCGATTAGGCTTCCAGTCCACCCCGGACTCGGGCTGCCGATTAGGCTTCCAGTCCACCCCCGGACATCGGGCTGCCGATTAGGCTTCCAGTCCACCCCGGACTCGGGCTGCCGATTAGGCTTCCAGTCCACCCCGGACTCGGGCTGCCGATTAGGCTTCCAGTCCACCCCGGACTCGGGCTGCCGATTAGGCTTCCAGTCCACCCCGGACTCGGGCTGCCGATTAGGCTTCCAGTCCACCCCGGACTCGGGCTGCCGATTAGGCTTCCAGTCCACCCCGGACTCGGGCTGCCGATTAGGCTTCCAGTCCACCCCGGACTCGGGCTGCCGATTAGGCTTCCAGTCCACCCCGGACTCGGGCTGCCGATTAGGCTTCCAGTCCACCCCGGACTCGGGCTGCCGATTAGGCTTCCAGTCCACCCCGGACTCGGGCTGCCGATTAGGCTTCCAGTCCACCCCGGACTCGGGCTGCCGATTAGGCTTCCAGTCCACCTCCGGACTCGGGCTGCCGATTAGGCTTCCAGTCCACCCCGGACTCGGGCTGCCGATTAGGCTTCCAGTCCACCCCGGACTCGGGCTGCCGATTAGGCTTCCAGTCCACCCCGGACTCGGGCTGCCGATTAGGCTTCCAGTCCACCCCGGACTCGGGCTGCCGATTAGGCTTCCAGTCCACCCCGGACTCGGGCTGCCGATTAGGCTTCCAGTCCACCCCGGACTCGGGCTGCCGATTAGGCTTCCAGTCCACCCCGGACTCGGGCTGCCGATTAGGCTTCCAGTCCACCCCGGACTCGGGCTGCCGATTAGGCTTCCAGTCCACCCCGGACTCGGGCTGCCGATTAGGCTTCCAGTCCACCCCGGACTCGGGCTGCCGATTAGGCTTCCAGTCCACCCCGGACTCGGGCTGCCGATTAGGCTTCCAGTCCACCCCGGACTCGGGCTTGCGATTAGGCTTCCAGTCCACCCCGGACTCGGGCTGCCGATTAGGCTTCCAGTCCACCCGGACTCGGGCCTGCCGATTAGCTTCAACCCCGGACTCGGGCTGCCGATTAGCTTCCAGTCCACCCCGGACTCGGGCTGCCGATTAGGCTTCCAGTCCACCCCGGACTCGGGCTGCCGATTAGGCTTCCAGTCCACCCCGGACTCGGGCTGCCGATTAGGCTTCCAGTCCACCCCGGACTCGGGCTGCCGATTAGGCTTCCAGTCCACCCCGGACTCGGGCTGCCGATTAGGCTTCCAGTCCACCCCGGACTCGGGCTGCCGATTAGGCTTCCAGTCCACCCCGGACTCGGGCTGCCGATTAGGCTTCCAGTCCACCCCGGACTCGGGCTGCCGATTAGGCTTCCAGTCCACCCCGGACTCGGGCTGCCGATTAGGCTTCCAGTCCACCCGGACTCGGGCTGCCGATTAGGCTTCCAGTCCACCCCGGACTCGGGCTGCCGATTAGGCTTCCAGTCCACCCCGGACTCGGGCTGCCGATTAGGCTTCCAGTCCACCCCGGACTCGGGCTGCCGATTAGGCTTCCAGTCCACCCCCGGACTCGGGCTGCCGATTAGGCTTCCAGTCCACCCCGGACTCGGGCTGCCGATTAGGCTTCCAGTCCACCCCGGACTCGGGCTGCCGATTAGGCTTCCAGTCCACCCCCGGACTCGGGCTGCCGATTAGGCTTCCAGTCCACCCCGGACTCGGGCTGCCGATTAGGCTTCCAGTCCACCCCGGACTCGGGCTGCCGATTAGGCTTCCAGTCCACCCCGGACTCGGGCTGCCGATTTAGGCTTCCAGTCCACCCACGGACTCGGGCTGCCGATTAGGCTTCCAGTCCACCCCGGACTCGGGCTGCCGATTAGGCTTCCAGTCCACCCCTGACTCGGGCTGCCGATTAGGCTTCCAGTCCACCCCGGACTCGGGCTGCCGATTAGGCTTCCAGTCCACCCCTGACTCGGGCTGCCCGATTAGGCTTCCAGTCCACCCCGGACTCGGGCTGCCGATTAGGCTTCCAGTCCACCCCTGACTCGGGCTGCCGATTAGGCTTCCAGTCCACCCCTGACTCGGGCTGCCGATTAGGCTTCCAGTCCACCCCTGACTCGGGCTGCCGATTAGGCTTCCAGTCCACCCCTGACTCGGGCTGCCGATTAGGCTTCCAGTCCACCCCGGACTCGGGCTGCCGATTAGGCTTCCAGTCCACCCCGGACTCGGGCTGCCGATTAGGCTTCCAGTCCACCCCGGACTCGGGCTGCCGATTAGGCTTCCAGTCCACCCCGGACTCGGGCTGCCGATTAGGCTTCCAGTCCACCCCGGACTCGGGCTGCCGATTAGGCTTCCAGTCCACCCCGGACTCGGGCTGCCGATTAGGCTTCCAGTCCACCCCGGACTCGGGCTGCCGATTAGGCTTCCAGTCCACCCCGGACTCGGGCTGCCGATTAGGCTTCCAGTCCACCCCGGACTCGGGCTGCCGATTAGGCTTCCAGTCCACCCTGACTCGGGCTGCCGATTAGGCTTCCAGTCCACCCCGGACTCGGGCTGCCGATTAGGCTTCCAGTCCACCCCGGACTCGGGCTGCCGATTAGGCTTCCAGTCCACCCCGGACTCGGGCTGCCGATTAGGCTTCCAGTCCACCCCTGACTCGGGCTGCCGATTAGGCTTCCAGTCCACCCCTGACTCGGGCTGCCGATTAGGCTTCCAGTCCACCCCTGACTCGGGCTTGCCGATTAGGCTTCCAGTCCACCCCGGACTCGGGCTGCCGATTAGGCTTCCAGTCCACCCCGGACTCGGGCTGCCGATTAGGCTTCCAGTCCACCCCGGACTCGGGCTGCCGATTAGGCTTCCAGTCCACCCCTGACTCGGGCTGCCGATTAGGCTTCCAGTCCACCCCTGACTCGGGCTGCCGATTAGGCTTCCAGTCCACCCCTGACTCGGGCTGCCGATTAGGCTTCCAGTCCACCCCGGACTCGGGCTGCCGATTAGGCTTCCAGTCCACCCCGGACTCGGGCTGCCGATTAGGCTTCCAGTCCACCCCGGACTCGGGCTGCCGATTAGGCTTCCAGTCCACCCCTGACTCGGGCTGCCGATTAGGCTTCCAGTCCACCCCTGACTCGGGCTGCCGATTAGGCTTCCAGTCCACCCCTGACTCGGGCTGCCGATTAGGCTTCCAGTCCACCCCGGACTCGGGCTGCCGATTAGGCTTCCAGTCCACCCCTGACTCGGGCTGCCGATTAGGCTTCCAGTCCACCCCTGACTCGGGCTGCCGATTAGGCTTCCAGTCCACCCCTGACTCGGGCTGCCGATTAGGCTTCCAGTCCACCCCTGACTCGGGCTGCCGATTAGGCTTCCAGTCCACCCCTGACTCGGGCTGCCGATTAGGCTTCCAGTCCACCCCTGACTCGGGCTGCCGATTAGGCTTCCAGTCCACCCCTGACTCGGGCTGCCGATTAGGCTTCCAGTCCACCCCTGACTCGGGCTGCCGATTAGGCTTCCAGTCCACCCCTGACTCGGGCTGCCGATTAGGCTTCCAGTCCACCCCTGACTCGGGCTGCCGATTAGGCTTCCAGTCCACCCGGACTCGGGCTGCCGATTAGGCTTCCAGTCCACCCCTGGACTCGGGCTGCCGATTAGGCTTCCAGTCCACCCCGACTCGGGCTGCCGATTAGGCTTCCAGTCCACCCCGGACTCGGGCTGCCGATTAGGCTTCCAGTCCACCCCGGACTCGGGCTGCCGATTAGGCTTCCAGTCCACCCCTGACTCGGGCTGCCGATTAGGCTTCCAGTCCACCCCTGACTCGGGCTGCCGATTAGGCTTCCAGTCCACCCCTGACTCGGGCTGCGATTAGGCTTCCAGTCCACCCCTGACTCGGGCTGCCGATTAGGCTTCCAGTCCACCCCTGACTCGGGCTGCCGATTAGGCTTCCAGTCCACCCCTGACTCGGGCTGCCGATTAGGCTTCCAGTCCACCCCTGACTCGGGCTGCCGATTAGGCTTCCAGTCCACCCCCGTGACTCGGGCTGCCGATTAGGCTTCAGTCCACCCCCTGACTCGTGCCCAGTCCACCTGGCTGCCGATTAGGCTTCCAGTCCACCCCTGACTCGGGCTGCCGATTAGGCTTCCAGTCCACCCCTGACTCGGGCTGCCGATTAGGCTTCCAGTCCACCCCTGACTCGGGCTGCCGATTAGGCTTCCAGTCCACCCCTGGACTCGGGCTGCCGATTAGGCTTCCAGTCCACCCCTGACTCGGGCTGCCGATTAGGCTTCCAGTCCACCCCTGACTCGGGCTGCCGATTAGGCTTCCAGTCCACCCCTGACTCGGGCTGCCGATTAGGCTTCCAGTCCACCCCGGACTCGGGCTGCCGATTAGGCTTCCAGTCCCACCCCTGACTCGGGCTGCCGATTAGGCTTCCAGTCCACCCCGGACTCGGGCTGCCGATTAGGCTTCCAGTCCACCCCGGATCGGGCTGCCGATTAGGCTTCCAGTCCACCCCGGACTCGGGCTGCCGATTTAGGCTTCCAGTCCACCCCGGACTCGGGCTGCCGATTAGGCTTCCAGTCCACCCCTGACTCGGGCTGCCGATTAGGCTTCCAGTCCACCCCGGACTCGGGCTGCCGATTAGGCTTCCAGTCCACCCCGGACTCGGGCTGCCGATTAGGCTTCCAGTCCACCCCGGACTCGGGCTGCCGATTAGGCTTCCAGTCCACCCCTGACTCGGGCTGCCGATTAGGCTTCCAGTCCACCCCTGACTCGGGATACGATTAGGCTTCCAGTCCACCCGGACTCGGGCTGCCGATTAGGCTTCCAGTCCACCCCTGACTCGGGCTGCCGATTAGGCTTCCAGTCCACGCCCGGACTCGGCGGCTGCCGATTAGGCTTCCAGTCCACCCCTGACTCGGGCTGCCGATTAGGCTTCCAGTCCACCCCGGACTCGGGCTGCCGATTAGGCT